>JAQGBT010001765.1:0-28949 GCA_034698585.1 Disparrhopalites patrizii | reverse complement strand
CATTTCTCTATAACAACATTTCTCTATAACAACATTTCTCTATAACAACATTTCTCTATAACAACATTTCTCTATAAAAACATTATTTTTCATAAGCTTATAATTCGTAATCTTTTATACTTCTTGTGTTGGAAGAGCAATGTCTTGCCAGCGAGGAGGATTGCCCGTTTCTCCCGAGCGGATGTCAATGAACACAATGGATGGGCCGTCGGCGTCATTATTATTCCCGCCCACCAGACCATCATTCATGGCCCAGACGGGAATCCGATGGGTGGAGTTCCATTCATCCGCACACACTTTATACTGGCAGGTACCGAGGACTACCTGGAAAAAATTAACAAAAAAAAAGCTTGTTAAACGATCCATTATATATAGCTCATTTGACATTCAAGAATCATGAACCGGGACGGGATTTAAAGGGAAAATAACATTGAAAAAATCCTTTTCAACAACTTGTGTCTATAATTTTATTGCAGGTTTAGGGAACTGTTTTTTCTTGAATATTGAAAAATGGTATGGTACAGATGGCTATACAGGCCAGAAGAAGTGGCGGATATGCTATCTATAGCCCAAACTTTCCCTTGTAAAAAAAAAAACAGAACTTTCCTTCTTTCATGATTCAATTGAGGTCTGACAAAAAGTGATTTTTTTGGAAAGTTTGTTTTTATAGAGCCACACACTCGAATTTGTATGCACTGTCATATTTGAAGCAATCCCCCTGTCATTTGCAAAAAATTAACTATGCGTGCGGTACATTTTTTCGGGCCCATACGAGGTTAGAATTTAGCATAATTAAATGAAAATAATTTTTGTATTTTTTAATTGATTTTACCCCTTCAACATCCCTCGCTCTGTGAAATTGGACGTGAATTCGTGTTTAAACACGGTTTGGATGGACCTAAAATTTCTATACTTGCACAAGGGTTAGCGGTTGTTGTTAAATGTGGGATGAAGTTTTTTTATTTCTTTTTTTTTTATATTTTTATTAGTAGTACAGAAGAGGACAAAGTAAAATGAGGCGAGCTTTTCTTCACGGAAATTTAGGGGGAAAGAAGAAAGTGAGGGCAGAAACGAGAACGAAATAAATTTTTCTCAGCGATCCCATCGCTTCTCATTACTACAATGGACATACATATGTTGCCTCAACAATCTACATGGAAGAGTCCACCTTCCCTTTTAATTCCCAGATGCTCATGTACAGGGTGTCTGTGTACGTATTCCCGACGTCCAACAAGAAAGGTTTAAAAGGAATTTCGTAAATGGAGGCAATTTCTAATCACATAGTTTTTCTTGCATGTATTTTTTGCCGTTGGAAACGACTGGGGATGAAATACTTTTCTTCGCATTGAACATTTGTCTGTATACATTTTTTTATCATTGAACATTCTGGGTCATTCCTCATTCGGTTTGTTCTAAAATGTTTGATTCAATTTATTTTAATACCTACAAAGCGTATCAAAATGCGCAGAATTATTTCCTACTAATGATGAAATTGATTTTTGTTTTAATACGATGGAATAAATTTCACTGGAATTATATTTTCAATCAATTTGTTTCAATTCGATGGAATAAATTTCACTGGAATTATATTTTCAATCAATTTGTTTCAATTCGATGGAATAAATTTCACGGAAATTATATTTTCATTCAGTTTGTTTCAATTCGATGGAATAAATTTCATTTGAATTATATTTTCATTCAGTTTGTTTCAATTCGATGGAATAAATTGGATTTGAATTATATTTTCATTCAATTTGCTTCAATTCGATGGAATAAATTTCATTTGAATTATGTCTTCATTCAATTTCATTCCTTTTAATTTCCTTTTGCAATTTTCTTTCACTCTTTTGCAAATATTAAACAATCGAAATTAAAAAAATTCACGCATAAACTAGATATTATTTGTTTATGACTCTTCCCATATTTAATTCTGGCTTTCCCATTTCAGATGAATATCCAACATATTTAAAATTAATAAAGGGATCAAACGGATTTTTCAGAAAATTAAATGGAACGATTTTAGTCAATGTTTTGCATGGAATTAAAATGTCTATAAAGTTGAACTGAACCAAATTGAATGAAATCCAAGACAAACTGATTCCCATAATTGCATTATTACCATTCTGGCACTTGAGTTGTAGGAGAAAACAGACATTTAGGCACACCTTGTACACTTGAATTTTACACAAAAAAAAATTCTGCTCACGCACGCATTAGAATGATCATCCCCACAGTATTTAGCATCCACATGAAACCATCTAAATTTTACTTTTGCTCATTTCTCCGCAAGAAAAAATGGTATTGGTCAATCACATATGCACATACATTTTTAACGGTCAAATTTGCTTTGGTTTACACTGTTGTAAGCCCTAAAAAAAATAAAGCTTCTTAGCCCATCCTCTCACGTACAGGCGCTTCATCTCCAAATTAAGCCTTTGAGTACATAGGAAATGCGGGAGGTTTTTACAGGTGGCAATTACATGTAAAAACACATGGTGTACAAATCAAGCTTTTAAGCCCTGTGATTGTTGCCTTCTTTGAGGGAGTATCAAAACGTGACGACAACAATGATGTGAGAAGGCAAAGAGGTGTATACATCCCTTCAAAGGAGGATTTACGGCTATTAATGGAATGACTTTTCTAGGCGGTACGTGATGGGATTTTAGCACGTCGGAGATGCGTGGCACATCTTATGTACAGAGCACAAATTTCGCGGCTATGCTTGGTTAACATCAACCATTCTTCACCATTCCAATATCATTCGAGGGAGTTACTGTGGAGCTCTGGGATCATTCTATTTTATATAGAGCTGAACACGTATATACAAAAAAAATAAAGACTTTTCTAAATTTCAAAAATGTGAATTATTACCTTCTCATATGCTATAAAAACAGAGCTTGAAAAAGCGTTCCTAAATTAATGCCGAGGTGCAATTTGGGTGCTATTTTAAATTATCATTTAAATGATTATTTAAATTATTATTTATTTTAAAAATATTGTGCTGGAGTCCCTTATCGGTTACTTTCGTTTCTATAGTTGAACTTGAAATTAAATGATCAAATCGGTATTTGCACAAAATTTGAACGGGGTTTTAAGAAACCAATTGGAGAACATGGGAATTTTTTCAAGGTCGCCTAATCCAGTTTCAAATTATGTACCAGAATCATTTCTCAGCAAATTATTACGTTGGAATGTAAAAGTAAATCTGGTCAGTATTTCCTTAAAATTAAAACCATTATTGACCATTATTGCCATTATTGCTAAATTTTATGTGGTCAAATGCAAATTAATTGAGGCAATTTGTATAGGATCGGTTCTTATATTTAAAATATGTACATACATATATAGCTATACATGTGTGTATATACAAAAATCACACATATGTATGTATAAGGAAAGGTCCAAAATGATCAAAAGCGGATTGAGTTGAAGGTACTCTCGTTTACATTGCTAGGGACTCCCTAAGATATATATTGCATTCCGGGTTTTTTTTGCCATTGCGCGTAAAACTGGCGAAATTGGCGTTGAAATCAGCTTTGCCAATTCTGGCTTAGCGAATTGGCTGATTTGTTGCAATTTGGTTTAAAACATTGAGAAACAATCTCCGTTTTTTTTTAATTTGTAAACACATTTCTCGGCCAACAATGGCCGAAAATATGAATTAAAAATCGGGTTTTCCCAATCTTGGGGGAAAATAAAGAAAATTCAAAAATTTGAAAAACGTGTATTGAGGTATTGTTGTTTTTTAAATTGCCTACATTTAAAAACACCGCATCGAAGTGAATGGTTCGCCGATTTTTAATTCACATTTTCAGCCATTGTTGGCCGCCAAATTCGTTTACAAAAATCTAAAAGAAAAACGGAAATTGTTTCTGAATGTTTTAAAGCAAATTGGAACAAAATCGGCCAATCCGTTTAGCAAGATGTATCACAGTGGATTTCAAATGTATGTATGATCGCCAGTTTCGCCAGTTTTTCGCTCATTGGCAAAAAACCAGGAATGCAAAATATCTTCGGGGTCCCTATAGCCACGGAAATGAGAGGACTTTCAACTCAATCCGTTTTTGACCATTTTGGACCTTTTCTATATATGTGAGATACTTGCTCAACTCATATTTATTATATACATATATGTATGTAATACGTAGAAAAAAGTCACCATGTCAAAGGTGTTCCCAGAGGCGCATCTTGGAGGTGAAGGAGGACCCCTGGTGGCAATGTCAAAGGTCACGCAACATTCTTCTTCTTCCTCCTGCTCCTCCTCCTCCTTCTTGTCCCGCTTGCTGTTTTTCCCCTTCTTCGGCTCCTTCTTTTTCTTCGGACACGTGATGGGCACTTGAGGCTGAAATTCGATGTAGACTGGCTCCGCCCCTGCAATAATTTTCACAATACATTTAAATTTTTTTAAAATACAGTTGCAAAGTTCAGAATTTATTTTATTGTGGATCTAGAAAAAACATCCCCCCCTTTTTTAATCAGATCAATTTTTGGTCGCGAAATGTTTTGTTAAATTGGGTGAATATCGCTGGTCTTTAACGCTCACAGACTCAGAGCGCTTGAGTATTCACATTTTCTCCTATATAGACGTATGCTAGTTTGAGTCTGTAATCTTGATGAGGTGCCACATACCTTCGTTTGCACTTAGAGCAATCGGATTGATGACCAAGACTCCGGTATTCAAGGATGGACTTGTCACCATGGAGGTGAATGTGTTGATCGTCACATGCCTCGCCCTCGCCCGACATTGGAGCTTTAAACGTTCAATGCAAAATTTAAACAAGATTTAAAAAAAAACAAAGTTTGAAAAAATGAAAACAAAACTTCAAGTAACATCAACATTTAAATTAACGTCCGGTTTTAGACTTTCAGATATATTTTTCTCCGAACCAAGCGTTAAAAAACGTAGCTCGTAAATAAATTTGAAAGAAAAAATAGAATGTTAAATAAATAAACTTAATGTTAAGCGTTAAATAAAGGTTAAATGGATAAATGTAATGTTAAACGTTCAATAAAGGTTAAATAAATAAATGTAATGTTAAACGTTCAATGAAGGTTAAATAAATAAATTTAATGATAGATGTTAAATAAATTTAATGTTAAATTTTAAATAAATGTAATGTTAAATGTTAAATGAATAAGTGCTAAATGCGAAATAAATAAATTTAATGTTAAATAAATAAATGTTAAATGTGAAATAAATAAATGTTAAATAAATGTTAAATGTGAAATAAATAAATGTTAAATAAATGTTAAATGTGAAATAAATAAATGTGAAATAAATTTGAAAGAAAAAATAAAATGTTACCACTTGTCCAATATTCCATTTGTCCTCCTTGAGAATCCCTTTATGTTGTTGGAGGAGTCCAAAGGTCTCGGATTGAACCGTCTCATCATCCACCACCCACTCAATCTCCAAGGACACGGACTCGGGCACGACGTGACCTCCGAGGGTCACATCACAAAAGAACTGTAACTTGGAGTTGTCCTTGGAGAAACCGTAGGAGACCTTGGTTTCCAATAGTTCTACTGGGACTGAAAATTTTGAGGAAATCCTTTTCAATATGTATCCTTTTGGAAATTGTTTCGTTTCACAGTTGAATGTTTTTTTTTTTTTTTTTGGTTTTGTTTTTATTACAATGCATCCAAGAATGAACAGACAAAAGCGTTGCATAGGAATTATAAACACTTTCTTTGGTATAGTAGCGTCATAAATAAAGCGTTTGGTGCCGGAAGCGCGGATAATTTGTTTGGGTAGTCGCCCATACAAAAAATGCATACGCCGTGTGATTAATGTAATGTGACGGGCTTTCAAATGCTTCACAAAATTTTGACTTCTACCTAAAGATATCAAGAATGTATTGAACTAGAGTTTTTTTGTGACATTTCAACTTACATGATTCAACTTTCTTGTCTATATTTCCGTTGCACAACTGCGATTGAAATTGATATGCACGTCGGGAGACAGAAGATACGCAATTTATTTTGAAACAGAATCTCTCCTTTCTAACATTCTGATTACCTTTGGAGCCCATCAAGTGTAAAACAATTAAATCTGAGCTTCGACTTTTACTATTTTTTTTTATTTACATCTTATGGGTGATTATGTCTTTGGGTGACATTTCGGATGTCATAAAAATGAGTTCACTACATATTTGCATTAGAAATAGTGGACCATTTAAATGTGCATGTAGATCCAATTTTTGGAATGGAAAATCCGTAGTAGAAATGCCTGAACCTTGGCTGTGTGCATTATAATCGGTTCTCTTTAGATTTTTAGGTTCACCTTTTAAGGAAAACTCTACTTTCTAAAATAGTTCGATTTGATTTTAAAATATTTCCCACAAAAATACTAAGATTAGCGTACGATGTGCAAACGCAAACACATTTTGAGGATGTGAAACGGGGAAGAAATGCAGCTTCTCTACAAGATTTACCCTTTAAAATAATAAAGGATGTTTGAGAAAAATTTTGACAACAAGCTTTTGAAACTTTCATTTGCAAAGTTTCCAACGGCTGATTTTTACAATTTTAAATACATTATTTAGTTTTTAATCATTGATTTTATATTGTATGACAAAGCATATTTTGTCAAAACTTGTGTGGTGAACTTGGCGCGGAAATACCGTCATAACCTAGTCAATTTGTGTTGGATTTTCATTGGAATAATCTTCCTAGATCCGCAATAATATTTTTTACATGGAATTCCAGCATGTGCTACGCTATTAAATGGGTTATATAATGTTTCTTAGCGCTCTGTACAGTCCACTGTCTCTCTAATAGCACCCTATAAAGCAGAAAATTTTGCCCGTAATAGAGAACATGAATTTCTATGTTCACACTTGGAGAAATTTGTTGAGGGGAGCATTTTCTACGACCGTTATAAGGAGAAAACCTGGTGTATATATCGCTAGGGATTGCCAAAGAGTGCTTTACGTTTGTCAAAATTTTACGTATACAAATAATAACTGAAAAAAATTGCCCTGCGTTCTTTGGTGATTACAAAAGACTAAGAATTTGACTAAGAATTGAAATAGCAAATGTTGATAACATTGTACAAATCCAAATCAAATCCACAAACAAATTTTTCGAGATAATTTGCTATATACATAATCATAAACCAATTGCAAGAATATGATTACAACATAAAATAAGACGAAAAAACTTCGGGTGACCCCATTGGCTACTTTGAATTCATAATGGTGACCATTGTCACCACAACGCTGCACACCGCCGCGGTACAAATTCATTTTGGTCAGCTATGGAGCATGGATAAATATGCAGAGATGTACAGGGTGCCAGGAAACATTATGTACCCCCCCATAAACTTTATGAAGCGGGCATGCTACAGTGTAGTTCATCTAAGTTTGCCATGTAGAATTTTATTGCGATTCTAGGAAATAAATTTCATCTCGATGGGACTAGAATTAGCTAAGTTATGGCGGTTTTTTTTAAAAAAGTTTAAAATTCCAAATTTTCCACAAAATCGATGTTTTGCTTTTGCTTTCCGGAACAAAAACTTTATGTTCCCGCAATCGTGAAAAGAGGAATAAGAGTGTTTTCGAAGCAGAATTTTATTGTGGACCTGTGAAAAAAGGCCCCATTCAGATCGAACGAGAATTGACCAAGTTATGGCAGTTTTCCCACACAAAGTTCGAAAATGATAATTCCGTATTAAATTATTGTTTGATTCCGCATCTAGGGGCCAAAATAAATGTATTAAGAGTGTTTCCAGAGACAAATGTAATGGCTAATTCGTTAAAAGCTTTTTTGAATGGTTTTTCCTTTAAAACAATCATTAAATTATGAATATTGGCAAATCCCTCCAAAAGGTTCATATAAGACACCGTTTCCGCAATATGGCGCACTCATAGGCAAAAATTTTAGAATTTTTTTTTTGTAAAACTATCATTTAAAAAGTGCCCATAAGTTGTTTTTTTTTAATTTTCAATGCATTATTCAGTATAAAAATAGATTTTGGTTGCAATTTCTTATGGTTTAATGAAAATCATTAATTTAATCAGAAGTTCTCATTTTTTAATCCGGTGCGTGAAAATTCCCATAACTTGGCAAATTCTCGTTCGATCTGAATTGAAGATTTTTTGCGCAGGTCCACAATAAATTCTGCTAAGAAACCACTCTATTCCGTTTTTCACGGTTGCGGGAACATAAAGTTTTTGTCCCTGAAAGCAGAATAAAAACATCAATTTTGTGGAAAAATTTGGAATTTGTAACTTTTTTTGAAAAAAAAAACCGCCATAACTTAGCTAATCCCAGTCCTATCGAGATGAAATTTATTTCCTGGAATGGCAATAAAATTCTACATGGCAAACTTACATGGACTACACTGTAGCATGCCCGCTTCATAAAGATTCGGGGGGTATATAATATTCCTTGCCGCCCTGTACATTGACGGTACACGGGATTCATTGGAAACGTTTTATCTTACTCGTACTGTACACATATATATATTTTAATATTTACCTACAGAAATTTTAGTTGGATCTAAAACCAAAAGGATTAAAAAAAATGGATTGAAAAAAAAATGGTGTCAAAATGTGGGGAACTCACAATGACAAGGCGTGTATCCGGAGTCCGAGCTGAGGCCAGGTGGACAGGGGACCTCATAGCCCACACAATAGGCAGAGGGACAAGCGGGCGTGGGTTGGAGGTGGTAGACGATGAAATCTGAGCAATTCCTCACCAACATCTGAATCTGAGTGGTACAACATTTACCTTGGACGGAGACACAACCTGTGGCTTTCACAATTCCGTCTTCCTCACTCGGGATGGAACCTTCAAGGAAGGAAATGACAAAGGAGAGAAATATAAATTATTACTCATAAAAAAAATGTCATTCTTCCCATACTTTCCACTACGGCACATTTTTTGTACGAAGAAGTTTTTTTTTTAACCTGCTTTAGACAAATTTTTCGAGCATCAAGTATAAAAATATGACCATATATCCTAGGAGTCCTAATAATGCCAAAAAAAATACCTTTGTTCCACGCATGTACTATAAATGCAAAGAATGATGTTGCAGCAAAAAAATTTGGTCATTGTTCCTCGTTTATGATGAATGGACATAATCAGTTTTTGTATTGGTTGGTTTTGCACTTCACCCTCGACATGCAATTTTTTGGGGGGATTTTTTGCACATATTCCCAGGTTATACCTATATGAATGTGCATTGTACCTATATATACAAGGTAATTCCTTCTACAAACGTCATACTACATTGGGTTTAATAGGATAAAAAATATATAGTGGCGGTTACGACTCTGTTATTACGCGATTATCGGCTTTCTTGCGGCGTACCTTCAACCGTCATTTTTTTTTTGACGGGAAAATTGCAGAGAATTTTTTTTTTTTTTTTTGCCGTACATCAATTATCATGACGGAAATTGTGTATGACCAGTTATGAAATCGTAGGTGTAACTTGTTGGATTAAATAAGTTTTTTTCCGTACCGCAAAATGACAACTTCCTTCCGCTTGCGTAAAAAAAAATAACATCGGGAAGTACAAGGGAAATTGCGGATAGAAAAGACATTTTTGGCGGTAGAGAAAGTGGCACTTTTTGCCGAGATATTTAATATCATTAACGATGCATTGGCAATTTCGGTAAAGTATGGGATATATTTGGGATAAAAAATATTTGTTTTTTTTTTTGCTAAACCCTCGCAATTTGAGAGTGCAATTTTTAGAAGCAAAATAAATCGATTTGCACAAAGGCTTACGACGGTGCTGTACTGCAATCTGCAATAGTGATAAAATACATTTTTTTTTGTTTTAGCCTCAATTAAACGTCAAATAAAATAACTGAATTTTAATATCAAGGCAAATGTTTCAGTTTTTTTCCATAAAAGTCTGAAAGTTCCATAAAATTAAAATCCAAGTACAGAAATACCAGGATTTTCTTCCAGTATAATGTTAATTTTTCCCATATTTTTGGAATCTAAATGAATATTTCTATTGTACTTCCAGTTTTCTACTGATCCTTCTTGTTCAAACTTTTTACGAGCCGCAAAATTGAACTTCCATGCGGAGGTTTTAATTCCGCAAAATTTTACTTTTCAATCAGAAATAACAAAACTTGAATGTAAGTAAGTGTAACAAGATTTCAGATACTTTGCTCTATTGGCAAGGTCATTGTTAATTGTAATTAGTAGTTAAAAAAATATTCAGCAAAAATAAAGAACCCTTGACTAAAACAATATCGTTGTCCATTTAAGATTTTCTTGCGATTATTTGCGAAAATAATATTTATTTGCGAAAGCAAGTAATCCAGCAATTTATAGAGACAAAGGACACTTTACACTAAAAGCAAAAACAGTGGATTTAGATTTCAGAATTAAGAAAGTAATTTGGAGGTAGAAAAATAAACAAATAGTTACAATTACTTTATCGTATTTTAATATCAAGGAATGACATCCGAAAAAATATGGATTAAAATTCGAATTAAAATACGCGTTTTTCCTAATTATGAATACAAACATAAATTTCGAATATCTGAAATATGAATTCTAATTCCAATGCAATTTTATTCAAATATTCAGACATATGAATACGTACTCAAATACTGTTCGAATACTTTTAAAAATTTATTTGTAATGCAATCTGGCACAATTTGTAGCTAAAAAAACTCAAAATCAATACACAAAATTATAAGTTGACTCCGCAACTCTGATTTGTCACAAAATCGATGCTTTTACGGACAAAATAGTGATATTATTACCAATTGAAAAAATTATTGCTACAATACCTTGATTTTGCAAAAAAAGCTTGTCTGAAGGCGGGAATTAGCAACATAATGAAGGAATTTTCGAATATCAATAAAGTATCGGAATCCAAATGTCAATTATTTAATACGAATTTGAATTTCGGATGTATTTGTAATTATAAATTCGAATTAAAATATTTTTCTGACTAAAATATGGATACTAATTCCAATTAAAATACTGAAAAATATGAATATAATTCCGATTTGAATTCGAATACCGATTCCGATGTCATACCTTATTGATAAAAAAAATTAAAAAAATACAAAAAATAATAAAAAAAAAATTAAAAAAATGCAAAAAATAATAAAAAAAAAAATTAAAAAAATACAAAAAATAATAAAAAAAAATTAAAAAAATTAAATACAAATGTACATACATATGTACTACTTCCGAGAAAAGACACCTTCAAAACTGTTCCGAGTTCATGCGGACATGGGAAAGGTATATGAAAATATGAAGATGAAGATGCATTTTTGGCACTGTCAGTATGAATTTATTGACGATTTAATTTAAAAATTGGTTAGAATTTGTGACTCAAACCTTTCATCCAGACGGGTGCTCTGGTCCCACAATAATTGACTCCGGGACAAGAAGTGGGGATGGTATTCCCGGCAAGGGAGTTGAAACGGTACCATCCTGGGTCAAGGTCCCGGTCACAAAGTGCCTGTTCCCTCCTCCCGCTGGTCCCAAAACGGTAATTGTAACTCCTTTGAGGCTGATTCTTGATCAGATGATGGTAGCTGGGATGACAGGGATTCACGGCCTTCTGGGATTGATGTGTGGAGGGCTCATCATCATGGACGTGGTGGTAGTCATCGTCAAAGAAGCCCGACGGTGGCTCTCTGTCCCAAAAACACATGAAAAAATATTAGCAAAATATATATTACAATTCGACTCTCTCTATAACAGTCCCCTGTATAACAGTACTCTCCTTATAACAGCAGCAAAAAATGCTCCCCTCAAAAACCATAGAAATGTCATAGAAACATAGAAATGTCTGTTTTCTATAAGGGTTTTTCGCTATAACAAGCGAAATTTGATGCTTTATAGGTTGATGTTATAGCGAGAGTCGACTGTATATTATAGGTATATATTTATATTATAAATCTTTGAAAAACCAAACTGTAGTTTTTGCCTTGTGAATTTATTTCATTTTCAAACTTTGTTCAGCTGAATTCGCAATAATTTTGTTTTTAATCTATATAATTTTCTGGTATACAGTGGAGTCTCTCTATAACAAGTCTCTTTATAAAAACATTTCTCCGTAACAACATTATTTTTCCAGCCCTTCGTGCATGTTAGGTGTATATTTATTGCTCTATATAACAACCTTTCCTATTTTTGGCCCTTCCCTTCAGAGTTGTTATATGGAGACTCCACTGTATACGATATTTAATCCCACGTACGCGGAAGCAGAACCAAATGGCAATATGACCAAGTTGGATATAAGACATTGTTTGAAACATTATTCCATGTTGAATCATTAAAAAGTACATAATTGGATGACGCATTGAATTCCGACGGGAAATCTCTATTTTTGGAAACATTTTATAAATACAAAAATAATCTTGGCCTACAATGGCTACAATGGAAAGCCGGCTTCCAAATTTGTTTTTACGGGGCGAAGAAAAAGCGTTTCGTCATAGTCTGTCTGTAATTCTATAAATAAAAATATGGTGAGATGTTCAAATCGTCTAACATAACTAATAGCTACGTAATGTCTCTACTTTTCATTCAAATTCAAAATTAAATTATTTTTAGAGGGCTTATTTAAATTTTATATTTGTAAAACAACTATTATCACGATAGTCTCAAATTTAATAACATTTTGTTTAATAATTATTTTAGTATTTAATTTAATTTATTTTTATTTATTTATTTTAGTTTTTAAACAAATTATCGGACGAGAATATATTTTATTTTAATAACAAATTGTATCCTTGCTGCGAAACATTTTATTGGATCAAATCAGACAAACAATTATTTGGGTACTGCCATAATATTGTATATTTTGCATTTCTGCTAAACAAATATTGAAAAAGTATGTGCAACTCAATCAAAGCTGTACTTAATTTTTGCAATAATTCACGTTCCACCATACGAAAATTAAATTAACGGTATTTAACAGGAAGTTTTAACCACTTTGTCTGGAAAATGATGGATCTTATAATCAAATGCGTCAAGACTGGAGCAGAAATTTGTTTCAACCTTTGACCTCTGAACAAAACGCTTCAGAATGCTTTGGCGGACATATTAATTGGACGGGTTCAATTCAAAAAAATTAATACCGTTTCAAATGGATCATAATCTTTCATGTAACATTCTCGGTGTTAATCTGATCTATATTTCTCATGATTTCGTGTGTCTCATCCGGCATATTATAATTCTTTGGAACCTTTTTTGCCCGGAAAAAAAAATTTGTCCTTACCTATACTGACCCCGTACCAATGTGGACGTGAGGAGGATGCCAAAATACAAATAAAAAACGAGTGGCTTGAGACCGTGAACGACGATAAAAAGACGAGCTCCTCCGTCCCATCTGACACTACTAGCCATATTCCATTAAGAGTTTGCCAAAAAAAATTCTTTTTGCACGGATATATGGAGAATGTATAAAAAAAAACGGATAAAAACTTTTTATTTTCACACTTTACAAAAAAAAATTCCCCTCCCAAAATTAAAAAAAAAGGTTTTTTTTGGATGCACTGACGAAAATGAACACAAAAGAAAATTGGGAGGAAAGAAAGATTTTTGCCACACTTGGAATGATTGTGATCCGTCTCGAATGATAAGCTGACAATGACTAAGGAGCTTCAAAAGGAGGAACTTCGTTTCATTTCTCATCACAAAAATGGTACAAAATGGAAAACTCGCCCCCTCCACCAAAAGAACTTTAAAACACAGCCAAATTCTGTTGAATATAAATTACTATCCCTTCACACCAAAGAGAAAAAAAAAAGAGTCTTCCCCGTTTCAATGGGGGAGATCACATTTTCACATTTTTTCTTGGGAGCATTTATTATATTGCCAAAATACCACAAGAAGCACTTGATACCCACAATGAGCAAGGGGTTTGAAAGGAAATTTTCACACCTTCGTTTCCATTCAAAATCTGTTCGTTTTTTCCTCTTATTTTTTTTTTAACGTCATAGCCAAACGAAGTTTTTCATACGAAGTACATACCTTCATACATAACATTAAATATACCTACTGTGATTTGACTTCATTCAATCCCGTGGGGAATACATAGGCCTGGCGTGGAATTTTTTTTTGAGAAAAGGATTTCTTGTCGTTGACAAAAAAAAAGGAAGTTGATATCATGGACGTATTCTACTAAATCTTTAAAAAAAAACAGTAAAAGTGTGTTGACAGCAACAATATTATAACAACACAACAATTGGTGTCTTTTAACAACCAATTTTCATAGCCTAATTCAAACATCTCTCTCTCTCTCTCTCGCTTTCATTCTTTGGAAACGCTGTCGCTCTGAAGCCGCCTATAATTTTGTGTGCGTATCCGTGGGAATTGATCAAGGCGTTTATATGATCGTATATATACGTATACTAATACAGACATGGTAATACTGTACTATCAGTATAATACATGCTGTTTCCATTTGTCATATATACATGAATAATATTACCGAGCACACATGTAAAGGCTACTTATAGAAGTGTATTTTCCATATTCTTTCTACCAATTTTGCCGGAGGGACCCACATTTTGTCACCAAAATTTTGGGAAAATCCTTTGACACTGAATTGTGAATTCTTTTACAAATTTTTTTGGATTTAAGCAAATTTTATAATAAATTTGTACAGGCTTAAGCAAATTTGTTAACCAATTTTGCAGGGTTCAATAAATTCTTTGGCAGATTTTTACAGGTTTAAGCAAATTTTATAGTCAATTTCGTACAGGCTTAAGCCAATTTTATAATAAATTTCGTACAGGCTTAAGCAAATTCTATAATAAATTTCGTACAGGCTTAAGCCAATTTTATAATAAATTTCGTACTGGCTTAAGCAAATTTTATAATACATTTCGTACAGGCCTAAGCAAATTTCTTAACCAATTTTTCAGGGTTCAATAAATTCTTTGACTAATTTTTATTGGTGAATACATCTTTTTGGATAAAATACAAGTGTCAACAAATGCGTCGACAAATTTTTGATAATTTATTTTTTGGTTTTATAAGTCTAACAGGATGATTTGTTTACAGATTATTGACAATTCAATTTTGGACAGATTTGAATAAGGAAACCACCGCAATACCTATAGAGATGGTTAGATATATGGATTAGAATTTTGATTCCTTCAAATTTTTAAAAAATCCTCAAAATTTAAACTAATTCACTGAATCTGTGTACAACGTACTACGTAATGTATACACTCATTGTCAGGATCAGGACGCACATGAGTGTGTCTCAATTGGTTTAATTTTTGCATTTACACTATAAATACGTAAAAAACGAAATAGCGGTTAACAAGGGAACAAATGAGTCCAATTTAAAACACAAAAGCAGTGAACGTTTGCAGGTGCGTTACTTCGTGAAATGATAAATGATTGTCTAGCTCGATGTTAAATGCGTATGTTCGTCGGTACTATATGTACTGCATCCCAAGAAACGATATGGCCCCCCTAAACAATATGATGCAACTATGCTGCAATATACACAATGCATGTTTCCCATGCAGAATTTTATTGTAGATCTAGGGGAAAAAAATTCATCCCGATCCGACTATATAACATTGGCCGAGTTATGACGGTTTTTTCAAAAAAAGTTTTTTTAAATCGACAAAATTTTCGTTCAAAAATAGGAATTTTTGACAAAATCAATATTTTTTATTATAACATCAAAAAATCCAAATAAAAATAATTTTTAAACAAATTAAAGTCTTAAAAATTATGAAAAACGCAACTTTTGGGAGCTTTCTAAATGATTGTTTTTCAACAATTTATTTTAATATTTTTGCTTTAAGAGTGTGCCGTACTGGTGTGCAAACGTGTTTGAGAGCTTTTTGTAGTCACTTGTCCTTGTCAGAATTGCTAATTTAATGATTTTATTGCTTCATTTTATTGCAGAGTGTTTTTACTTAATTCGCCATTAAATGTTAGGCTAGAAACAAGTTCTGCAAATTTATTTTGGTCCATGAAGGGATAACCAGGTATCGATTTAACTGAAAATTCTCATTTTGGAAGTTGACGCGGAAACATCGACATAACTTGACCAATTCGTGTTTGGTCATAATGGGAATATTTTTAATAGATTCATAATACAATTTTGCTCAGAAAACACACTTGACCTATTTTCTACGGTTGGGAGAACATTAAAAGCTCTGTCCCTTAAGACAGAAACCAAAAAGTTGTTGAAAATTTAAATGATTCTTTTCATTAAAAAACCGCCATATGCAGCTCGGCCAATGTTGGTCGGATCGGGATGAATTTCTTTCCCTAGACCCACAATAAGATTCTGCATGGGAAGTATATAGTTTTGTAATATATATATACTTTTCAAGTTTTCTTATTATTGATTGCAAAATCAATAATAAAGCCTCCGGATGGGAGTTCAATTTTGCGGCTCGTAAAAAGTCAATAATAGTTCAATAAATAATTAATAATAATAAAAAGTCGAAATACTTATCAATTCTGAAAGCTTGACTTCTTAGCATTCCAACGAGCTAGTGCTCGTATGTTTACGCCTGACTATAAGAAAGTTATAAACGGTATAGTCGGTTGCATTTTTCGACCCGCATACGGTACAGTGGACTCTCTGTATAACAACTCTCCTTATAACAACTTTTTCTCTGTAACAACTTTTTTTTCAGCCCTTCGCATACGTAGTATACATATTAAATGTTCCATATAACAACTTTTCCGTATAACAACCATTTTTGCCCTTCCCTTCAGGGTTGTTATAACGAGAGTCCACTGTATATGGGTCAATGTGCTACGACGTGTTGTGGGTGCGTTGGTATGTATAG
The DNA here is from genome assembly GCA_034698585.1 of Disparrhopalites patrizii. Taxonomy (NCBI): domain Eukaryota; kingdom Metazoa; phylum Arthropoda; class Collembola; order Symphypleona; family Sminthuridae; genus Disparrhopalites; species Disparrhopalites patrizii. Next base: position 12,189 of record JAQGBT010001765.1, on the reverse strand, counting down.
TTATAATTATGAATCAAACGTGCCTAATTAGGAAGTCACGTAAGATTATCAATCAAAGGAGCATCCACGCATCGGGGAGCAAGCGATAGGCCGAGAAGGTATCTATATAGGCATGTATGTACATATGTATACAGACATAAATGTTTACAAGTATATTTATATGTGTACCAGTGGGTTTTTTTTTTGTATTATTTATACCAAGAATCATCACTTGAAAAAATATCTCGACTCAACCCGATTTGTTTTTGGCCTTCACAAAATTAATTTGCCTATTACATATAGGTATGTTGTATCCTTGTACGTACATATGTACATAAATTAAAACAGCGATATTTACCGCTTGCACATAGCCAGCTAGAAAGTGACTAAAAATTTTTAAAAAATGTTCTGAAGTCTGAATTAATCTTATTGTCAATATTTACTGAGGAATTTCCACTAGAAATTTCCAGAAAAAGAAATCCTTCCATCAGCCAGGGTTGGATGGGAAATAAAAGGATACGAACAAGTCTAACCAACATGTTTTCCAATATTATCTGGCACCACAAAAAAAAATTTTTTTTCTTTTACATCAATTTGGTCATTTCAAAGAAAAGGGAAATTGTGCAATAAATCCCACTTTTTTCTACTTCGCTAATGTCCCTTGGATGACTCATCCACTTTTCTTTTGGTACTGGGCACCTTTTTTCTGGGGTTAGCCACATACCAAATAATGTTTTGCTTGAGAATAAAAAAAAAAACTAACGTGTCTGTACCAGCGTGGCACTTTACTGCAAGTTTTTTTCTTAAGTCTTGTAAAGTATGAATACAAATGACCGTTTAAGACCCCCAACCAATTCCAGCGGAGTTTCAATTTCTCGTGTAAATTTGAAGTACACACGCAAACATTATTTTTTTTAACTTGGCAATCAACAACGTGTGCATGATGCAATTTCCTTTTTCACATTGCAATTTTCTTGGCTTGCTAAATCTCACTTTGGTCCATACACACGTCCAAATTTTGCAAGCATCACATTTAACGTATGTAAGCAGATGCAGTTTAGTTCTTTTTATTACGTAAATTTTGTGGTGATCACCAACAAACATGGAAATTTGATCTTCCGTTTTTATTGTCTTTTAAACCTCGCAGATTTTTTGTACAATTTATGAAATCATCGTATGATAAAACGTATGATTTTAGAAATTGTACGCGGAATTTGTGGTAAATATTTGCATCTGTACAAATGGAAATTATCTAGGTTCCATTTTAAATCAGCAGGTTTACAGCTTTGATATTGTACCAACAACACAATTACCCGAATAGAAATGAATACAGTTATTCATTGAATACATATAGTTATTCATTATTCGAAAATTTCAACATTCATCATTTATCAGTCATCAAATTAGTCGGAAAATTCATCAAATTAGACCAGCCCTCCATGATGGAATTGTCCTTTGATGAGCAATAAAAATTAATAGCAAAAGCTACGTTGATAGATTTACCTTTATTAAATTCCATGAGAGCAATATATCGTAGGTTCGGAAGGGAAGTCCCGTAAGAGTAACAACGATAATTATCCAATTATGAATTCCACGCAGCAATTTATTGCGTGTCTAATACACTTCGTTCAAGGAATACCTTCGTTCAAGGATCCGGTTCTGCCATTTTTCCCCGTTAAACACAAAAACCAGGATAATTCCGTCAAAATTAACTTCCTTCATTCCACCTTGCCCTGGATGGAAATAACGCTTTAGGATTTTCCACTTTAATGCCCAATCCAGAAAAAGTATTTACTCAATCCACAATAATCAGTACGATTCCCATTGTACATTGTACACATACACCGTTTTTTTAAGAACAAATTTTAATTGAATTTTAATATTGAAAAACCCCTACATTAACTGCATTTTGAAGGGGCCAGCTAGTTTTCGAATTTTCCCGCGAACAAGAGACTCCTTGCAATGGCGTCCCTCTAGTCATTGGACAGACTCAGTGCAGTGGAAGGCTTTTGGGGTAAAGAGAGAAAGGGAACAAGATCGAGAACGAAAATTTTGATTATAGTGCATACGGATATGCATTTAATAATAGCATGCATTTCCGTGTGCAACTTTTCGCATCTCCGTATTTGCAAATACATAATAATCCTTCTCGAATCCATGTTGGCCTTTGCATACAATGGCTGCTGCAATTGCGCCTGCCTCTTCAAATGAGAGAGAGAGACAGAGAAAGAACGTTAGAGAGAGAGAGAGAGAAATAGGGAGAGAGAGAAGAGAGAAATAGGAAGAGAGAGAGAAGAGAGAAAGACCGAGAGACAGAGAAATAGAGAGAAAAGGAGAGAGAGAGAGAGAAGCCATTGCATGTGCATATAACCCTTTCTTCCATTTGCAAGGAAACCAGAGGAATAGGTACATGCTGTGCAATTCTCCCATGCACACACTGCACTTTTAGCACATTGCCATACATCCGGGCTCCGAGATTAGCCCTCGAAAGGGTCAAAAATCCCCCCAATGGGCCCTGAAGGACTACAAGGTGATGAGAGGAAAGAATTAAAAATGTCCAGTTCCTGAACCACCAGGTCATGACCCGAGTCCTTTCCCGGGGAACACAAGTGGAAATGCTTGGGATCCGTTCGACGGCCAGAGAAGAGAAGTGGAGGGATAGGGAATGATGGAGGGATGGACGGGAGCTGGCATGAGGTAACTAAAACAAAATGTACGGAGAAGGCATTGAAGACAGCCCTTCAAGAAGACCTTCCAGACGACATTAACATCGCCCTGTGGCAAATTTTTGGAAGGAGCACGTTGTGAGAAATGCAAATTTTTTATAATAGCTCCAAAAATCGTATCAAGATTGCGAATTGTTTTTTTACATTTCAGTCATTTCTTTTTACGGAGGGAGTATGAATGATCCGTGGGGCACGTGCTTTTTATCGCTTGATACTGTGACACAAGATCGGTGATTTTTATGTATTTTCATGATACTTACACCAAAATAAACAACGCGCCACGCACCAGCGTGGCCCGTTTAACGGGAAGAAAAAATGGTATTTTACCTTCGAAGTCTTTATTATGGTCAAGCGGAGCAGAACTGGAGAAGATGCAGAGAGGTATATACTTTTATTTTATAATACTTTAAAATACTTTTATTTTTCGCTTGGTATACCATAATATATTTGATATATATTATGTATAATATACCTATATAATATATTTGCTTTCAGTGTAGATGTGTAGATTATCTAGCCACAAAACTTCAAATTTAAACAGGGCAAATTTAATTTTTGAAAAATTTAAATGTACTGTACAGTTACACTCTACTGTTGCACTTAGCAACTAGTTGAATTCTTGTTTATTCTAATGGTGTTGTTGCGTTATGTATTATTACATTATTGTCTTTCAGTGTTTTGGTAGTTTTATTGGTTGCTTATGAATGAGTACTTTGTGATGCGTAATTGGATTGATGATGATGAGTCAGTCCTTACTGGGAATCTGAGTTGCTCGGAGGAACATGTCGAAGTTCGTGAGAGTTGCTCTTACGGGTCATTCCTATCTTCTACTATCACTTTGATTTTACTGAATAAATCTTCTGGTTTTCATAATCAGTTGCACCTATTCATATTTATTTATGTAGAGACTTTTGTGAGCCAAATATTATTAGTCTCTACAGTACTTAAAAATTGCTCACCACCGTGGACAATACGATCATGATGCTTCAAAAGTGAGAGAGTAGCAAATGTTTTAATACACATGTTACATCCATGTTTTTTAAAACTATGCACCCTAAACACATGATACGGTGGAGTCTCTCTATAACAGCGTCCAAGGGAACCCAAAATTTTGCTGTTATATAGAGAACACAATTATTATGTATTCCATGTGCAAGGTGCGGCAAATTTCCTGGCGTTATTCAGAAAATGCTGTTATAAGGGGTGCTATTATGAAGAGACTCCACTGTATTTCAAGGCAGACCGATTGAGAAATTGCTTTCCGCATTGGTAGAAGTCTGTCCATGACAACCCCCGACAATGAACAGTGTCCATTGTCGTTTATTTAAACAAAAGCTATTATTTAAAAAGCTAGTGATATGGCTTCATAGACAATTTAAAACCAATTTAGCTGGTTGCGTTTTCCGTGAATTAAACAGTATAACGTTAAACAAATCTCCGCTGCTTTCACCAACGCCTCAACAGTTCTGCACCATCAATGACTAGGTTATAGCTATGATTGACGTAAGAAGCTGATGTTGGTGGACATATGCAATGCGTTGCTATGAAAGATTGATTCAGGCATATATTTTTGTTGAGAAACGGGCCCGCAATGGCAACATTATCATTTAAATTTATTACTATATGTAGAATTCCGGGGCCGAGCATCCCGCTTGACGGTTTTTAATAGTAGTGTAATGCCTAATTTTCCAGCTGGTTAACAGTGAAGGCGATACTAAAAACGCAAGGCTATGAGCACCATCTACAGCACCTCTCATCATTTGGAACATCTGAAAAGCATACGGACAGTACTATCAGTGCAATAGATGTCAACTATGGAAGGAAATCACCAAGGCACGAGAATATGTAACTAATTTCGTGCGTAGTGAATTAATTTTAATTGCTATAAGGAAGGATGAATGAGGATGGCACTAAAACCGACTCTCGCAGTTGTCCTTGTGTGGAGAATGTGTTCTTCGTCGATTTTTAAGCAGTTTTCGCGCAAGAGAACATGCGGTGGCTGTACTTGTGAAGGGTGACAAAAGATAATTGGATCAGAAGATCCTGTCGAATCTATAGGCGTGTACGTACAGCATTTCGAACTTAGAAGCTGTTTTAAACGCGTCTTTGAATTTCTGGGTATTTTTATTTTGACTTGGGATATTGATGTGGTTGAATTCACCATGCGTGTCAAGAAATTCTCCTACCATTTCGTAGGTCAATTCATCCCGTCTCGAAGCATCGTGATATTTGCATCTGTGAACCTAGATTGAAATTTTTAAAATACATTAGGGTCAGGGTTGGAGATCGGAATCGAAATCCGAATCGGTAATCGGAATTCATCCGAATTTTTGAGCAATCGGAATCAAAATCCGAATTTGAAAAAGAATTAATGCAAGATTTGTATCGGAATCGCAATCCATATTTAATGATCGGAATTCCGCAAAAATCGAATTTAATATCGATTCCGATTCCGATCTTTTTAGTTGAAAGTTCAGGACTGTTTTGCATAATCTGTGTTAAATGTAGGCAGAATTTACATATTCATAGTATGCTTTTATGGATTTGGCACCCATGTACCTATCTCAGCTTTATTAACAATAGTTTCCGTTATGTTACGTACATATATACATACAATGATTATGTAGATACTACATTGTAGTAGTAGTACCATTGTAGTATGTATGTACGTATGTACATACTACAAACTTTAGGGGGATGTTCAACCTGATTGTATTTTACAGTCAAAAATTTCTAGGTTCGACTAATAGTTTTAATAAATTGCATATTTTCGGTGATTTTTTAGGATCAAAAATAGCTTGTTAAATTTATCGGAACCGTGTTAAATGCGCTATTAACTGCTCTGTGATTTTTGTGAATAAATTGTTTGCTACTAAACAATAATATTAAAAACAATAGTGTTTATTCTGTATGTTGCTAAAGATCCGAATCGGAATCGAAATCCGAAAGATCTGAAAAATTATGGATTGATTAGAATTCAATCCGTATAAAAAATAAAAATCAATCCAAATCAGAATTCAAAAGAAAAATTTGTAATCTGAATCGAAATCCGAATCGGTATTATTTTTTGGATCTCCACCCCTGATTAGGGTACGCGGATTTGTAAGGTGTAAACAGACTCCAGTGCCCTGAGTTTTTAGTAGCGTTATTCCAAGCCCAAGTCACCTTGATTACTATACATCATCCATTCAGATCATTATGTCCTCAGCCAGCCAACGGAACAACAAAACATTATGGCTTGGCGTGAAATGCATAACTATAGTAAAGGCTTTAAATAAGTAGTTCAATTGAACAATGAAGGCGCTTTGCTTTTACAGAATACGTGTTTTATGAATATTCTCTTTTCCCGTATTTTTAGCCTTGTATAGTTGGAAAACAAAAAGAAAATAGACCAAATTCTTCCCAGAACTTAAATACAACTTAAAAAAAAAATTAATCAATTTTTCCCTGGCGCGAATGGTATGTTAAATTCATGCGACCGTTCCAGGATTGATTGACATATAAAGCATGTTTCGTGACTGGTTTTATCTGTTTGTGCTGAGAGCAAGGTATGACATCGGAATCGGTATTCGAATTCAAATCGGAATTATATTCATATTTTTCAGTATTTTAATCGGTATTAGTATCCATATTTTTGTCAGAAAAGTATTTTAATTGGAATTTATAATTAAAAATACATTCGAAATTCAAATTCGTATTCAAAAGTTGACATCTGAATTCCGATACTTTATTGGTATTCGAAAATTCTTCTATTATGTTACTAATTCCCGCCTTAGGGCAAGTTTTATGCTTGCAAAATCAAGGTATTGCAACATTTATTTTTTCAATACTCAGTAATACAACAATTTCGTCCTTAAAAGCATCGATTTTGACAAAATCAGGTTTCCGGAATCAATTTATAATTTTGTGTACTAATTTTGCGTTTATTTTAAGCTACAAATTATGCCAGATTGCATGCAATTTTTTTTTTTAATTATTCGAAAAGTATTTGAATACGTATTCATATGTCTGAATATTTGAATAAAATTGTATTGGAATTAGAATTCTTATTTTAGATATCCGAAATTTAAATTTCTATTCAAATTTAGGAAAAACACGTATTTTAATTCGAATTTTAATTCATATTTTTTCGAATGTCATTCCTTGTTATTTTTTACCCAAATGTTCTCGTTTTTTATATTCTGCTTTGGAAAATAATTAGTTCAGATCGGGGTTTGCGCCAATTTTATCAGTGAAAGCTGAAAAATAGTAGTTCGCTTCACCTTTATTTTGGTAATAACTGGCACAGGGCACAGCTGAAGCAAGCGATAGATTCATGTGAAACGGCGGCAAATTTAAACAATTGGTATGGCATGAAAATAACTGAAAATTGAACATGCGGCTGGAGTGGAGTGCTGGAATTGGAATCTCTTTTTTTGTGAAATTTTTTTGTGAAATTTTTTCGAATTTCATGGTGTTAATGGGCCAACAACACTTAACTGCTAGTTGGAACTTGTAACGACCTAAATCTGCAATTTAAATTAGTTCAATTTAGTCATTTAGTGAAACGGATTTGGTCAAGTTAAAATCAGAGATTGTGGCACGTGGTCACTGTTCATGCATTTCTCTTCCATCGTCTGTTACTCGTTGTTTTTACTGCATTTATTACATTTTTTAGTTGCAGTTAAAACCAATACTAATTATTAATTGTCTCAGCGTGTGTGTGAGAAAATATGGTCCGGCACAATTAGTCCTACATAAACTGTTTGAGTGTCAATGATTGAAAAGATGGAACATTTCGTCTGCGACATTAACAATTGTGGTAGGCGATTTCAGCAGAAAGCTAGGTTGGTGTGTCACAAACGAGTTCATTCCAAAACGGTAAGTTCATTTGTTTAAGTTTGAAGTATGTTTACAAAATAAACTTTTGATGGTTTTATTGAAACAGCGTTCTTGGAACCCGTAATGTGCGGGTAAATTGGAGAAAGGAAATGGGAAGAAATTGATGGTTGCAAATGAGAACTTTAATAAGGATTTCAACGATATTACGAAAGAGATTTTAATTGAAATTGTTTTTTCAGAAACCCTTCGTGTGTGATGTGGACGGTTGTGGAGCGGCATACGCCTGGCACCAACACTTGAAAAGACATGAGAAAAATGTTCATTCTCACCCACAAAAAGAGTTTAAGTAAGATTAGCAATATTTGTCTTCGTCTGTATTGGAAGTTACCGGATTCGTTATGACGACTTGTAGTTTGTACTTCGTCTTCTAGTTTGTAATACTGTGCCCCGCACTTGCTTTGAATTGGCCAGTTTGGCAAATGACTCAACAGTTTGAGCAGTAGGCATATGCGCCTACTTTTTATATATATGAATGTTGGTTGTTTTCTCTTCATGTTTATAATTGTATAAGGGCATACTGACATCTTTGTGTTCATTTTTAATAGATGTTCAAAGGAAAATTGCATGGCAACTTTTGACACGGAATTCGGTCTCAAACAGCACATAAAAAGATCTCATTTTACTAGCAGACCCACTGGAGATTACAAGTACAAGTGCTCTCATTGCGATGAATTGTTTTTGCAAATATGGCAAGTACAAGAACATGAAGCGTCCCATACAAATGATGTTCCCTTTTCGTATGTTTTTCCTTTCTATTTTTTAAATCCAATCACTTATGTTATATGCTTAAAATTGGTAAATCCGCAAAAACACCAGTAGATGTTTTTGCTGTGCTTAACGGGCTTCTATGATGTTACTGAATCGCTACATATTTCGACCGCATTATAATATTATAAATAAATACCTACGTGTATTTTGATTGTTAATTAATTAAACGTTTGAATCTTTTGATTTCCTTTTTTATAGATGTGATATTTGTCACGAAGAGTTCAGAGCCTTTATACTTCTAAACAAGCACAACCGTTTGAAACATTATGTGAAGCCATCCAAAAAGCGTTCTTTCAAATGTAAAGAATGTTCAGAGGTTTACGATAATTTGGACTTGTATGACAAGCACCGAAAAGAGCATAGTTTGAAGAGTAAGAGGACTATTACCTAATGATATACATACACACAAATCTGTTTAACTATTGTTTGTTCAGGAATATGTCAGCAATAACGATAGCTAAAAGCTATTTGCTTATACTCAACGTGGTTTGGTCATAGATCGTGCTCACGCTACCAATTTATTTCTTCCGTGCAAAACTTTTTCAACAACTAAATCCATTCATTTTGTGTTACTACCTTGTAGGAAGAACTTGTAAAAGTTGTAACTTGGTCTTCCAACGGCAGTCTCATATGGAACAGCACGCATTAATTGCTCACAGTGAGAACCAAGTTGAGTACAAATGTAAGGTGGAAGGCTGTGCCAGGTTCGTGTAATTAATATTTTTTCGAAGTCCAGTTCCGTCTGCTCAGTTTAGTCAATCATCTATACTGATAATCACTGTTAAATGGCCTCAAACATCCTGCTGAATCATTAAATTACAGGGTTTACTCTTACAAGCGGAACTTGACACAGCACATGAAAGTGGCTCATGAGGGAAAGTCCTACAACTGCAACCTATGCGGCAAAAGCCTAACTAGTCAGGTATTCAAGAATTTTCACAAAATATCAATGTTACCGCTAAAAACCGAGTTCTCGTATTATTGTGCCTGTGTGTTTTCGTAGTGGAGTTTAGTTCATGTTGGTTTATATGTATATTTAATTTCAGCAAAAATTAAAACTTCATATGAGTAACCACATGGTATCACCAAAGAAGCCACCCGAGAGAAAGAAAAAGGCTGGTTTAGTGAGGGAAAAACTACTCAAGCAATTAGCTGGAAATGGCAGCAATGCATTTGATTTGGAAGTCACTCCAACGAAGCCTGCCATCAGAAACCCTCACGTCGCTCATATTTTTGCTGCTAAGGAGCAATTCCCACCTGAGCCGGAGGTTAACCAGGTGGAAATCTGACTACAATAAGTTTATTTTGTATGAATAATGTTACATATACCAGTGAAACTGTAACTCCAAACGGAGCTTAGGTCGTTGCAGTAAACCAAGGGGTGTACCTAAATCTCAATAAATCTTGGGAACCTCCCTCGATATGAACTTATTAAATTTGACGCATTTCCCTATATCCACATGATTGATTGCTTGCACGCATTTGGTGCAACGGGGTCGCCAAAGTGTTTTGTTTGTTTGAATGCCTTTATTCTTAATTGAAGATGCCAAGTTATGACATTTGTATTATGCACATTCGTAATTCGACATGATATAGATAACAAGAAATACTGGCATTAGAATATACAAGTAGGTGCAGAAGAATAAGCATGAGCTGAAGTTAGCCACCTGTCCCACAACAAGCTGCCATAAGTCGATCATGCCGGAGGGAAAGCAACCAAAAGTGAGTGTGGGAGAATTAGTCCCGAGGAAATCGAGCCAGAGAGAGCGTATTGGGAAAGGATTTGAAGAGTATTTCTTTATTCATTTATTCAGCACCCGAAGTAAGTGGAAGACTTTGTGGACAATGAAATGAAGAATATAAGGGAAAGTATTGATTGCTTCGGGAATAAACAAACTATTGCCTTATACGGTTCACTGACACACATGATAAATTATTCAGCTCCCACAATTTCTACTCAGACAGAGTGAAAAGTAGATCACCTCTTTGAGCTGAATTAGTTCTGTAGTGGTGTAATTTACTCCTCATTTCCCTCCCCAATACTTAATGTCTCCCCTCACTTGGCCTGTGCCTCATTCCTTGCAAGTCTCTTTCATGCGATGTTACACTTGTGCCCATTATTTTTCTACCTTCAGCAATAATAATAAGCTATCGCCCGTTCTTCAAGAACTACATTGTTATCCCATAGGAAAGTGGTTTAACAATATTGGAATTGGGAATGTATGTATTATTATGTATATGCATCTACAAATGCTTATTATAGGTATGTACGGACGACGATTATCCCCGGATTGAAAATACCTGTACGTAGCACCTCCAGCGCAAAATCTGTTTCTCGTTGAGTCTCCTCAATCTCGGCTGGAAAATTATCTTTAATTAGGAAAATAGATTACCCTTTTTTCCAGGAAATATTTCAGAATTTATTAATATTTTCGGAGGTATTCCCGTCGTTTACGTTGCCCTGTAATATACGGCCGTGGATGAGTCCAGTCTGTGCTAAGAGAAGTTCATCTAATAATGTGCACAGGAAGGAGAAAGTGGAGGGATTAAGCGAGGAAAATTAAAAAATAGAGGAGGAAAAGGAGACACCAGAAGATTCTACGCTATATAAAGGAGAAAATTGGGAGAAAGCCATGGAGTGGTGTAATATGTATATAGGTATATTCAATAATAAAAAACCGACAGTGGGAGAGAGAAGTGCGGTCAAGCAACCAAAGCCACTTGAAATGGATGAAATTATGAAATACACAGCCTCAAGAGCGAAAGCACACACGCGAAAGAGCATGAAGAGAGAAAGTCTCATTAGAGAGAGAGAGAGACAGAGAGAGCGTCAAGGAAATTCCGGGTAGGGGAGAGCAAGTAGGGTCTAATAATTTTGGGGTAGAGAGCAAGGAGGGCTGAGTGGGTGCCAAGGAAACGGGGGAGGGGAAAGTGTAAAACAACCCGGATGGAAGGAGAAAATACTTTGAAATGACGGTTTCCGGACGGGGAAAGGAAGAAAGAAAGAAAGTCTGCTGTATCATCAAAAACCTTTCATCACCATGGAAAAGACACGTACCTGTATGTGAAATGAATACATGGGGCTCAAATACGAGGTTGCGGTGGCTCATTTTGTAATTTAATCCTTTTCAATTCATGTTTTATAACAGGAACTTGCATTTTTTGGGGACTTTCAATATATTGCCATAACCCACGTTTTTGTATAGGTGCATATGCACATACGTATGTATAGCTATGTGTATTTACTCTTACGCTGCAATACACCTTTTTCACTTTTTCTCCGTAGCTTGTGTACTTTCTCCAGGCCAAGTCTCATCTTTTTTTTTTCGTTTCAATAAGCTCCCTGAAACTCTTGTAATTCTTTCAATTTAGATTTTTCTCCACAACCATGACAATACATAATATGCCTGTGGAAATCTCTTATCAGCTTTCTGTCTTTCTATCTCAGTCCCATTCTAACTCTTTCTGTCTGCCTCTATCTGCCTCTCCACCTTTTTTCTCCACAATGCTTCCTGTCTCTCCGTCTTTCTCTTAGTCGCTCTCTGCTATTATCACTCGTTTGGTCTTTCCCTTCTTTATCTCCATTTTTATCTCTCTATGTTTATCACTTCAACTTTCTCTCTCTCTGTCTACCTTTCTTTCCATTTTACCTCTCCGTTTATCTCTTGGAGCCTTTTCTGTCTCCGCTTTCTCTTTGAGCCTTCTCTGTCTCCGCTTTCTCTTTAATATTTTTCTTTCTCCGCTTTTTCTTTAATATATTTCTTTCGCCGCTTTTTCTTTAATATTTTTCTTTCTCCGCTTTTTCTTTAATATTTTTCTTTCGCCGCTTTTTCTT
>JAQGBT010001764.1:0-28955 GCA_034698585.1 Disparrhopalites patrizii | reverse complement strand
CAATGTAGAAAGTCAACATTTTTTCAAAATGATTAATCCCGTAATCCCGATGAATTTTAGTTTCGGGATTACGGATTAAGTATTTTGCAAAATTTATGGGATTAAGGATTACAGATTATTCATTTTCCAAAATATTTTGGGGATTTAATTCGGGATTATTTAATCCGTAATCCCGGGATTTAATCCGGGATTGTCACTGCCTTGGCTGTAGACTATAAGTGCCCCAAACCCAACTGCCACACTGCAAAGTGGGCCACAAGTGCTTGCCACAAGTCCTTACGCCACCAAAATCACTTTGCCATTTTTTCCTGGCTCTTGGCATTTTATTGAGTCGTAACTAAAGCTATACGTATGTATTTATGTACATACATATATCGGTTTCCAGGGTTTTGCAGATACATAGCTAGCTTGGTGGTGATTGGTGATGAAAGCCCGCACTTGTTTTTTACGAGTAAATTCCTGTTCACATGCCGAGACAGTTTTATACTTGCATTAGTGATGCAATTAGTACTCGAAATAATTAAACAGTGTTTCTTAATTTTTTAATCTCCCAGATATTATTGGTATAAAGAAGCAAAACTCTTTACAAAAGCGCACCTGACACAGCAAGTGGCAAGTGTTAAATACAACGTTGGTTGCCGAAAATAAGATCACATTTTGTATAAATTTGTACGTAGATGTGGACATTCGACATTCTATTGAATTAAAACATTAAAAGGCTTGTGAGTCCGGATCTTCGGTTTCCATATCTTCGTCATCATCATCATCATGTGATTCCGAGTCCTCATCATCATTATCATCATCCTCCTCCTCATCTTCGTCCTCCTCGTCAACGAAAGTCTAGAAAATATAAATAATGAGACATAAATTGATTTTTATTAGATATATGAAAGCAAAGTCAGCCAACAGTATTTGATGAGCATCTACTAAATTAATCCAACTCATTCTTTGAGAAGACGACAACCCAAAAGAACATCACGTACTTCGTTCGCTGATTTCCCCACCGGATACAGATCAATATGCTTTTGTTCGATTCTCTCCAGCTGTAAAAAAGGCCCAAAATAAAATGTTTAAAATCTCAAATAATAACCTGAAGTAACAGGATTACATCAAGAACAAGTCCATCACTTTGACATTTATACACTAATAATTGTAACAACAACGATGATATTACTAGACAAGCATCAACAAATTAAATATGGATACATTCATTTCGCCTACAACTTCGTTTAAAAGTTAAATATTAGGGAATTAGGGCATGAACACTAATTTTCTTCGCAATTTGAAAAGAATTTTTAAAAAAAGGAAAGAAATCTCACATCATTGGTCATCTCCTGTTCCAGCAGCCACAATTCTTTGTCCTCTTCCGCAGAATCAAAGGAAAACCAAAGCGAACTGATCAGCGCCGGGAAAATCGGAGACGACACCGGCAACTCACCCGACATCTCCCCGTCACAATGCCTATCGGATGTACAACCAAGAATTCAATAATTATTCTGCCAATTTATTAAGTGCATTAATTTAAAAAGATGGCAACAAAATAGCTACAAATCTACAATGCATAAAAAAAAATATTTTCGCCACTTTTGTTTAAGAAAGCTCCTTATCAATTTCACATTCTACCAGTAATTAAACAAATGTGTTGACTTACCTGAAATAATGTTAAATTCAATACTTGGAGAATATATTTGAATTTCAAACTATTTGATCCCTTTTCTTTTTAATTTTCTAGATTTGTTTTGTTGCTGAAAACCTGAAAATCTTTTTTATTTCCCCGTTTTCAATTTCAACTTTTACGAAATCCCAGTTGACAAGTATTTTGAATTTTCCGCGCCTTTACTCTAGCCTCCACCAAGGATATCTATAGTTTCATACATTTGCTTATACTAATCAATGGGGAAACTGAGGAAGCCGAAGCCGGAAGTTTGAATTACGGAATTCTATAGATTTAACAGTTTTTAAATAAAATCCAGATGCATCATTGGGATTTTGGGATTTATAGGAGTTGTGTCGTTTATTTGCACAGTAAAAAGATTGTATACGCATATAAAATAAAGTAAAAATCCGGATTTTTCTTCTGAATCCGGCAAAATGGTTTTGAAATGGAGCCAAAAGATGGAAATGACGCCTTTTTGTCTTTCTTTCTCTTTCACACATTGCACCTTTGAATCTCCAGGATAAATTTCTTGATGGCTTTGCCCAGGAAGTTGGCGGCCACACAGGCATACCGACCTTCGTCGGAACAATCGACGGCCTGGAGGAAAACTGAAGCCAAAATCCGGTGATCCATCTCCTCCGATTCCATCATCCGATGCTCCAGCATTGTCTTTCGTCGCTACCAAAAAAAAAAAATCAGCTTAAGTATCAAATAATTGAAAAAATCCCGTTAGTATCGAATCAATTCTTTTAATTAAATTTTTTAATTTACTTTTTTTGATTTACTTTTTTAACTTAATTTTTAATTTTTGTTTTAATTGTCTATATCTAACCTCGTGATCTTCATACCAAACGACCTTGGGCGTGGGAAAGCCCGAGATGGAGCAGCTGAGGGTGACATTCTCTCCTGGCTTCTGCACAATCACCATCTCCGTGTCATCCCCAGAAATTTGCGGACCCCGCGGATGCACCTGTTCCGCCTCCTCTGTCCAATTTCCATTAAGAAAAAGAAAACAATTTCATGAATAAAATACAGTCATCTTCAAAAACCAAAGAATAAATTGAATCTTTATCTTTACCAAGTTCTTCCTCCGAGTAAAAATGGGTGTTTTCAAAAAAACTGGGCTTCGCTTTCGCCGTCAGAAGGATCGTCTCCAGCAATTCTATGTTCGTTCCATTGGAGTCCGTGGAATTATTTTCTGGTGGCAGCAAGACCGTCATTTTTGAGTCAATCTTTTCATCGGTTTCATCTTTTTTTGCCGATGTGGCCGATTCCTCTTCGCGTGATGCCCGGCTGTCCTCCTCCTCCAGGAAATCGCTGGGAGCGAAAAGCGCGAATGGCCCCGTTGAGGCTTCTATGAGAAGGGCACTGACGATTAGCACGGCACCGACGACCAGCCTAAAGGAACGCATTTTGTATTTTTCTTCTTGGAACTTATCCGAATAAAAATGGCACTCAAATAAGACGTGGTCAGTTATTTGGTGCTGGCAAATATTGTATGTACTTCAAGGGGAAAATGTTTTGGGGTGAATGGAAAAATAATTGCAGCGCGGAAGTAATGTTTCCCTACAAAAATGTTCATTAAAGTGTCTTGAGGTTAGGCGTTGATGAGGGAGGAAAACCTCTTTTTTGGGGTTACTATAAATGAGATTAAATCAATCTGCGGTTGCCGTTTCCCTCGTCCTTCAAACATCCCATGAAGAATTTTTTGGAAAAGTAGGCCCATGTCAATGCTATAATTGTGCAGGACTGTTTTGAACATTTTTACAGACAATATCCAACACATTTTGATAATAAAAAATCCTAACATCACATAATGTCTCGTGAATATCTTCACAAAAAAACATCATTGATTACGTCAGCGAATTGAGTAAACAATAATATGATGAAAACAACATTTTTTTTTGTATACAAGTTTACAATTGGTTTGTATGGTTGCAGTGCATTTTGGAATAAATTTGCATGTTGAACAGCACACCTCTAGCCTCTGGAAGCATTTGTGACCTCTAAAGCCGGAGGTCACTCCTTTGCGAGACGGAGAATAAAGCATGAGCACATACGGGATATTTCAAGGAGATGAAGAGATGATGATATAATACGAGTGCAATTTTATTACATTCATATTATTATTTAATTTGTTATTATTTAATTTCTTATTATTTAATTTAAACGTGTATGGTACAGAAAGGGGGAAAATATCCTTGCTTCGTCGTTTTAAAATGTTCTTCTTCTTCTACGAATTTCCAATGTTTAAAAATTCCATGTAAACTTTCCTTTTTCTACACCGCGTGATAAAACTGCAACCGCACCATATTGAAATGGAGGGAGGAAAATGTGGTTAGAAAAATTTTTCATTTTGTATAAAAAAAAATTGCGTCAAAAACGGTTTTAATATATTATTCACAAATTAGCAATTAAATACAATGATTGACAGTTGGAAGTTGATTTATGCAGGAAGGTTGGTTTTGGTGTCCGCGGTGGTCATGATAAAGTTGGGGATTTCCGCTCTCCTGCTCTGACTCGCAACTGCCATTGCCTGCGCCGACGCCTTGCGACTGTGATGAATGTGGACGATGCCCAATCCGGAGATGGTGAAGACGGCCAAGATGAGGAAGACGAAGACGGCGATGAGGAGGACGTGGACCTGGTTGGAAATGCTCTTCAATTTCCCCTCCACCTCCGAGAGGTCCGGGACGGGACTTTCTCCGCCGGGCAAAGGCGCCGCCGTCGTGGTGGTCGTCGGAGTGGCGGGATTATTTAACATGGCTTTCAAGGCCTGGATGTGAGTGTCGTCCAACTTGTACATCTATGTTCAAAAGTATCAAAATTAGTTTGTCTGATCAAAAAACGTGCGGATTATAATAAAAATGGATGTTTGTACACATGTCTCAAATTATTCTGGGATCTTACCTTGTCATACCAGTAGACGGGGAAGACGACGGAGTCCGGCAGGGGCGTGACTGTGTCCCAGGAAAGGCGCGCCATCTTCACGTTCAACTGGAACTTCTGCGAGGATTCCACGAGCATCCCAGTTACCTGAAATTTTTGACGGTTACAATTAAAGTTCATCAATTTTGCCATTTCCTTTCGTAATAGCCAGAATAACTTGGCCAAAAAATTCCAATAAAGTTTGCTGAATTATTAAAAAAATCAAGCAAAATAAACACTTGCGGAAAAAACTAGCGGAAGTTGTCTGCACAGAAAAGGCTTAAAATTGTCGGACTTGCAAAAAGCAATTGCGAAACATTGCCAGATGTTCGCAAAATAACAGAAAAACTTTGTCAGAGGTTCTCAAAATAACTGAAACAGTTTGCCAGAATTTCTCAAAACAATTGCAAAAATCTGCTATAAGTTCGCAAAATAATTGCAAATACCTGCCAAAAGTTTGCCTAATAATTTTAAATATTTTCCAGAAGTTCTCAAAATAGTTGCCAAAATCTACCAGAAGTCCGCAAAATAGTGGCAGAAAGTTGACAGAAGTTCACACTATAATTTTGAAAGATTGCCAGAAGTTCGCAAAATCATTACAAAAAATTGCCAGAAGTCACAAAATTATTACAAAAAATTGTCAGAAGTTCGAATGAGAAATTGAAAAATTGGCCAAGAGTTCGTCAAATAATTGCAAAAATTACCAAACGCTCGCAAAACAGGTGCGTAAAATTGCCAGGAGTTCGTAGAATAATAGCGACATGCTCGAAAAATTACAATGATAAGTCCGGAAAACAGAAGATATAGTAATAAAATCTGAAATGACTCACCGGCTCAATGAAGAAATAGGACTCATGTTGCTCAGGCTTGGCAGCAAGACCGCTCACGGCGCTCGCGTAAGACGCATCCGCGCCATGGAAGTGAGGCAGAGACAGCACGTAGGGCATCCCCCTCTGACAACTGCTGATATCCACGGCTCCCTGTGGCAGACAAGTCTCCCCCTGGGCGCATGAGCAGGAGGAGTCCAGCATGTTTGGATAAAATTTGAATTTGAGGACCTTGAAGCCGAAGGTGGTCGTGTCCTCACTGTCAAAGACTAAAGTGGCCGTCCCACACATATCTTCCGAGTAATAATGGAGGACGGAGGAGGAGTCAATCTTCCCGTTGAACAACTCCCCGGTAGACCCCGCAATCTTGGAGCAGATGGAACTCACTCCGGCCAACTTCCACCAGTGCAACTCACTCTGGTCGTCCAAGAGCATGATGTTCCCGTACGTGTCCGGGTCCGAGTTGAGCGTCAATTTCTGGGGGACGTTCATCTGTATAACAGAACAGAAGCATGGGACTTTGTAGAGGGCGCTCGGGAGCATTTATGGAAACATGAATCGTTTCAAAGACAGTTTTTTATTAGTGCCGTAAAATCAGGCGTGTAAACATACCTCCTTGAAGATAGCAAAAGTGTCCTTCTCCAATTCCGGCAGCGCATGCACTCCCTTCATGATGGGGTCAGATTTGGTGTCAATGATTTTCCGGTAGTTGGACACGTCCACGCCGGAATGAAGGAGGACGCCGACGGGGACATTTTCCTCGAAGTAACCCTCGGATTTAGGCAGGCACGTTTGGTGGTTGTCCAAAGTGCAAAAGCGTCCAAATCTCTGCAGAAAAAACATGCATTTCATTTTTCTGAAATTAATTATTAAATTATCTAATTATTCTGGAATTAATTAATTGATCTGGAATTAATTATGGAATTAATTATAAAATTAATTAATTGATCTGGAATTAATTATGGAATTAATTAATTGTTCTGGAATTAATTATGGAATTAATTAATTGTTCTGGAATTAATTATGGAATTAATTAATTGTTCTGGAATTAATTATGGAATTAATTAATTGTTCTGGAATTAATTAATTAAATTTAATTGCCTATAGGAAAGTAATTAAATTAAATTTTCAAGCCGTTCAGCTGGACATACCTGGAATGGTACATTGACGGACGTCACCGGAGTGGTGGGCGTTCCTTTGGTGAGGATCCAATCCCGACTTTGCTGGAAATTGATGGACATGTCCTGGACGCCCACTGAGCAGTTTTCCTTCTTTCCATGGTCCCTATATTTTGAGAAAAATATGTTTATTAATATGTTAAAATAATTATTTTCATGCCATTGTTTTTATTTTATAATGTTAGAAATTGAAGAAGGGAATTCGTTACATGTAAATCAGTTCGGATTGCTCCTGGAACTTAGGCAGAGGGGTTGCCTGGCCGGAGATGGGCGGATGCTCAAAGTCAAAGTCCCTGGGATTGGTGAGGCTGAAGGCCCGAATGGAGAGCGAGACCTGCCCGGGCATCTTCTGGCAGAGCATGAAGCGGTCCCCATGAGCTCCGTCGTCATGACCGGCCAGAATCGAGGCGAATTCCTGGGGGAAACACGAATATGCAATAGAATGTCATTCTTTTTTATATTTTTTAAATATTTTCAATTAAGTACAGGAGCTATTTCCGTTGAATAACTATACAATAGATCCGTCCAGGTTAAAATTTGGTACATGGTGGATGTAACAAAAATTTCACCTTCGTCGTAATCGTGGCCCATCCGCCGGATGCGAGCCCGAGGAGAGCGAGCACCAAATAAAATTTCATGGTTATATTTTTGTTTTTTTGTAATGAATAGAATTTACTAAAAAGGCGTTTCTAAGGCGTCTCTACCACCTGAGGAAAAAACGTTGAATTGCCAGCCAACTACAGAGGTCTCCCTTTTTATACAGTGGCATTTCCAAGTGCTATCATTGTTTTGTGTAGACAACGGTTGGAGAAAGCCATCTTTCCTTATCGCACACCTCCCTCATGCTCAATGGAAATCCGAGCCAATTATATTTGACAGTGCTTGCAGGCATAATAATGCACCCTTTAATGGCCTTATCAGACAGATAGTGTATAGAATAGCCTGGCAAAAATTCCTATACTTCCCTGCCAAAATCATGATCATGCACAAAGCCCCACACTTTACAATGTCACATGTATGAGGATTTACTTTTTTGATTTCTGTATAGTAATTGGTAATTGCATTTCTCCATTTGTTGGCAGTGACCGGAGATTTGCACGTACACACCCCGTACAATTACGCAGGACGGGGCTACGTGACTGCAGGCTCGTAGCTTATGTCGCGGTATTCTCCAGTTAAAAATAATTAAATCCTCTGCAATTCTCATTTCGTATAGATATTGCATCTGATTTGTTTCCTTGTGGAGTTCAACAGTCTCTTTTTTTTTTTGCTTGCAAACAATGCCAGGACCAGGACACCCAAAAGGGGTGCACCCGTCAGACTTCGGACCAATACGAGATCTGATTTTGAGCAGATAAGCCTATATAAATATTACGATACATACCAAGTACCAATATGTACGGTGAAAAGCTTGGACGACAATGACTTTTCATGTCATTGTAATCCACATCAGGGAGGACATTGTCGCGAAAAGCCCCAGGACATTGTCCTTACAACGGCCAGGCTACCAGGTCTTGCTTATTCCCGGAAGCTAATTGGTGCAAATTAGGGAAAAAATTTCCGGAATATGTCTTATGTCGACTCTCCCTATACCGGCCCTCCCTGTAAGAGCACAGACTCTATAACAGCAGTACTGAATCCCCCCTACAGCTTTACCATTTGAAGTGTGCTCTCTATAAGAGCTTTCCCTATAACAGTTACTCTATAAGAGAAGGGTATTTTCTTCCCTCGGTCACATTCCTCTCACAATAACAGCACTTTGTTCCTATAAGAGCATTAGCGCCTAAGTCAGGTATCCCTTCAACATTAACTTTTTCTCTATAAAAGCACCGGAAATGTATACCAGCACAATTTTATTATTTTCTCACTAAAATGTAAATATTTACGCCCAATTATGTAAATATTGTTAGAACGTGGAAAATTATCTAACAATAAGTTAAACCTGAAAAGAATCTTAATTAATTATTATTAATATTTTTTAACTAATTCTCTATACCAGCAGTTCGTTATAAGAGCACTTTTTCCGGTGCAGATAGAGTTCTGTTATAAAGAGAGTCGACGTAAATCATTTTTTTAAATCAATTTCGGGTTGTCGGACATCAAATTTTCATGGGATTACGGCTTTGAATAATTGCTTTTTAGTCCAGAAACTCAAGGCTTTC
The DNA here is from genome assembly GCA_034698585.1 of Disparrhopalites patrizii. Taxonomy (NCBI): domain Eukaryota; kingdom Metazoa; phylum Arthropoda; class Collembola; order Symphypleona; family Sminthuridae; genus Disparrhopalites; species Disparrhopalites patrizii. The sequence goes on along the minus strand of JAQGBT010001764.1, from coordinate 20,203 downwards.
TCACTATAGACTGTGCAGGGGCCTGGGGCACTATTAATACGAGAAAACCCCCTGTAGTTTGGAAGATAGGAACTGACCTAGGAAGAGCAATGACATATTCTGCGCAAATACACATTTGCGACTATTATTCCAAATTAATTATCGTGAATAATGATGAGATTATGACAGGTTAGCCGATTGCTGAGCAAGATATGTATCAGATTATTAGAAAAATAGTACGTACATACACACATATGTATATACCAAGGTATGACATCCGAATCGGTATTGGAATTCAAATCGGAATTATATTCATATTTTTCAGTATTTTAATTGGAATTTATAATTACAAATACATTCAAAATTCAAATTCGTATTCAAAATTTGGCATGTGGATTCCGCTACTTTATTGATATTCAAAAGTTCCTTCATTATGTTGCTAATTCCCGCCTTCAGGCAAGCTTTTTTTTTTTTTTTGCAAAATCAAGGTAGTGTAACAATACCTAATGTTTTCAATTGGCAGTAATATCACTATTTTGTCCGTAAAAGCATCGATTTAGTGCCAAATCAGAGTTGCGGAATCCATTTATAATTTTGTGTATTGAGTTTGAGTTTTTTAGCTACAAATTATGCCAGATTACATTACAAATAAAATTTTAAAAGTATTCGAAAAGTATTTGAATACGTATTCATATGTCTGAATATTTGAATAAAATTGTATTGGAATTACAATTCATATTTTAGATATCCAAAATTTAAATTTGTATTCATAATTAGAAAAAACGCATATTTTAATTCGAATTTTAATCCATATTTTTTCGGATGTCATTCCTTGGTATATACATACGCACTTTTTTCGGATGTCATTCCTTGGTATATACATACGCACATATGCATGTATGTATATTGTATATGTACATCGTATATCAGGACAAATATTTATTGAATAAATTATAGTAAAGCGTTTGTTTTGCAATGATTTTCTGATGTTGCTGGATGGCATCTGTAAACACATTGTTTGGAGGAGATTCTGCGGAATGTAACAATGAAAGGTGAGCAGGGAAAACACAGGGATGAACAATGCAGAGAAAGACTCTTATTGTGACACTGTTCGCATTCGTACCATTAATCCTTTGATTCTCCACACAAACCAGCAATTGATTTAGTTTATAAGCTGTGTATACACAAAATTTAACTACTTTAAAATACTACAAGATTTCAGTGAGAAAAAGAGAAAAAAGATTATTGAGATTCCTCTTGAGAAATTTGGTACGAATTACATATCAGGATGTTAAGTTTGGGCGTGTTTCTGTTCCTCCCGATCCTCCTGTTCGCCCTGTTCCAGGTGGAGGAATCCCAGTCGAAGATTCTGTTGCGGGGGGAGGCCTGTGACCCCAAAAAGCAAGGGAAGATCCGGTTCGTGAGCTGTAGCATCCTCCGGAATCTCCATTGTTCCAGGAGTCAAATGGTGTGTGAATGCACGGATCAGGGGAGGGTCTGGGACCCGGAAGGCCCTCGACCCGACCCCAGTAGATTCACCGATCAATTCGGCAGCGTGGTTCAGAAGCGGAAGAATCGGAGGCTCAACCCATTGCAGAAGATCATTGACGCGGACGATGACGACTCCATCAAGGGCTCCTGCCGGCTCAAGCACGGAGAGACCTGCTTCGAGGAAGAGGATTGCTTCACTGGCCTTAATTGTACCATGGCGGAGGGTGAGTTTTTGGAACTAAACACATTGGCCAAAGACAGCTAAACACGCAGAATTAGAGGACGTTCTGCAGGAAATGTTAGTGGAGTCTCTCTATAACAGCATCCGAGGGAACCCACCATTTTGCTGTTATAAGAGGAATGCTGTTATAGAGAACGCAATTATTATGTATTCTAAGTGCAAGGTGCTACGAATTTAATGACGTTATGGAGAACATGCTGTTATAAGGGGTTCTGTTATGAAGAGACTCCACTGTACATGGCTGGGAAATGCTTCAAATACAAATTTCTAGGCGGATTTAAGCTCGAGGGCAAAATTACTTATTCCGCTATATCACTCAGTGATATAATTATATAATTGATGTAATTATGTCATCAGTATTGATAAAGTTTTTATATGTGGTAAAGCTTGTAATTGTGGCAATCTGGGCAATTGTGCCAAGCCATCAATTTAATCCATGGCTACGCGCAATGAAAGAAATGGATGTAAAATTAAGCAGACTAGCGCCTGCCTATATTATTCATTAATTATGGCCGGCAAAATCATTTAATTGTAAAATCAAAAAATTTTCAGAGTTTTTTAGGGCCCATTCAAGTATTAACCTGCTTAATTTTTTTTTCTTGGCTTTGCGGAATTATTCAACCAGACATTCAGGATTACCCTACATGTATATTAAAAATATATTGATTAAAATAACATTTTTTTCATAATGTAAGTATGTTTACCGCAATTGAAGATGTGGGTGGTCACAATTACCCGCAAATGGCCACATTTGTGAACTGAAGTATATTTTGAAAAAAATTCATACTATATGAAATCAGTGAGGAGAAATTTAATACGTATTTTTTTGGTTATAGCTAAGAATGCTGCATATTATAATCCTTTCTTCAAACTTCCTTAATTCAACCACAGAGGAAGAAAGCAAATTGAAAACACGGTGCAAAAAAGTGGCTACAATATCAAGCGTTAGCCTATTGGAATTAATCCATATATTCATGCCAATTCCCATCCAAATAGACATTACATTTAAGTGTCTAAATGCGATTATAATTATCACAAAATTGTGTATGATTTCCGATTAAAAAATCCGATTGCTAGCCTTGGCCAAAGTAATTGAGAAACAGAGATTAGACTGAATATGTGCACAAATTAATAGACGGCGATAGACTGGGCCAACATTAAAAAATTGTTTCGTTAATCAAAGAAAATTATTATTTGATTCGGCGTCGATAAGTAGGTACTGGACGCGGAAAAGTTCTGTAATTGCCTACATGTGTGTATGTATATATGTATTTATATAATTAATAATTACATAGGTACTGTAACTTTAAAAAATGCATGTTTTCGCCATTTCAGATGCAGATGAAAATGACCTAGGCAAATGCCAGTAATTCCTTTTACCTTGCCCTCTCGGATGTGCTCTTACGGAAATTCTTACAAATTTACTTGGTATAGACATCGGGACATTATTTTTAGCATTAATAGCATGTAAAATCATTATGCTAATGGAGTAGAATGTCGTGTTTATATGAAACGGCTGTCGATTTCTTCCAAGGAATGACATCCGAAAAAATATGAATTAAAATTCGAATTAAAATACGCGTTTTTAATAATTATGAATACAAATATAAATTTTGGATATCTAAAATATGAATTCTAATTCCAATACAATTTTATTCAAATATTCAGACATATGAATACGTATTCAGATACTTTTCGAATATTTAAAAAAAAAATTTTTAATGCCATCTGGCATAATTTGTAGCTTAAAATAAACGCAAAATCAGTACACAAAATTATAAATTGATTGCGGAAGTCTGATTTTGCCAAAATCGATGTTTTTAAGGACGAAATTGTTGTATTACTGTCAATTGAAAAAATAAATGTTGCAATACCTTGATTTTGCAACAAAAAAAACTTGCTCGAAGGCGGGAATTAGTAACATAATAGAAGAATTTTCGAATACCAATAAATTATCGGAATCCAAATGTCAACTTTTGAATACGAATTTGAATTTCGAATATATTTGTATTTATAAATTCCAATTAAAATACTTTTCTGACAAAAGTATGGATACTAATTCCGATTAAAATACTGCAAAAATATGAATATAATTTCGATTTGAATTCGAATACCGATTCGGATGTCATACCTTGATTTCTTCCATTAATGACTGATTCCATTCAAAATGTCTCCAGGAATTTTTATTTAAAACATAAATAAACCCAAAATAAAACTAAAAAAAAATATTTTTGGAGATTTGGACAAACTTTTCTATTTTTCTCGTATATTACCAAATAGTGTTTTTGATTTAATGCATTAAGGCTGAATGAAGGCGATCAAATTTTGTACTTCATCCCAATAGGTGTAAATACAACCACTGTGTCTAATAAAAGGGAAAAGGGACCCAACACGGGGAAAAATGCAATCCTACAGAGAAACCAACTGAAAAGTGGTGCCAAGCTGTCTGGCCGCGTCGGCTTCAAAAATAGCTCACACGTGTGTTTGTGTTTGTAAATAAAATATGATATGCCGAGCTTATGACGGGGATAAGTCCACTTACACAAATGTAATTACCCCTCTCCCTTCTCACTTTCCTTCTCATAACAATGAGACAATCGATACTTGTGTGAAACGGACGTTTAGATGCCAGCTCAATATTTGACCCTTGGAGGTTCTTTTTTTTGGGGGGGGGAAGAGATTAAAATCCTTCATACCCATGTATTTTTACCTTTCAACATGAGCCTGGTGAATAAATCATTGTACAAATGTCCAAACATACACCTTCCCAGCCAGCCCTTTACATGTGATGGAAAAGTGAGACGTCCTCGCAGGTGTTCCTCTTCCAATTACGGGATCAATTACAAGGAAAGTCAAAAAAAGCTCTGAGCAGGTTCGTCCTATTTCTGAAGGTACTAGCCAAAGCACTTGAGCTACACAATCACTGTGCTGGAGCGAGTGACTGACCAAGCAATGCTTTTTCCATTCGAAAACACCTGACATCCACATTCACACTTATATACCAAACGTTATACGGATACAATTAGGTCTGTGTTCATTTGGGGATCAAATGCAGTTATTTTTAGCTATTTTATATCCTCTTTTTGTTTTCTTCCTCTCCGGGCTTTTCCCACGCACTCGTCTATAACCCCACGGATTTCCTGTGGGGCAATTATTTTGCATAATTCAGAGATTGAGAAAAGCACAAAATAATACTTGCAAACATAAACCATAATTAAATTATTAATAACGTAGCACAATTGAATTATTATTACATTAAAGGTTTTCAGTATTCAGCATATGTTATATAAATAATTGTTATGGGTTGAAAAATGCGTTGCCGACTATAGCTGAAAAAGTTGGACGGTAGAAAATCCGGGCAATGGATTCCCTACAAATGACTGGAATCCCGTCCGCAAGAGGCGGCTGCGGAGGCTCGGAGAGGATTTCGGAGGACGATTCTGTCTGATAAGAGCTTAACCTAAGAGCAAAGACAAGCATGAGACAACCTTAAGAATCCAGCATTTGAAGACTAAATGTGTGCTTTCAATCCTTAGTGGATCAATTAGGAATATTGTTACCAACAAAATAGCATTAAACCAATAACTGCATATTGACTTATTGTATACTTCCTTCCGTTAAAATACGACGGAATGTCATCCAATTGTCACAGCTACTCAGATCAATTACTTCAGATCTCACTAAAGCCATAGCTGCATTATAAATGCTGTTCCAGCCACATCCTGCTTTACTTAGAAAGAAATGGGTGAAAGTGTAAAAAATAGTCATATTAATTCATCAAGACAAACAATGATTAATTATTCCAGGTATAATTCCGATAATTTCACAAATTATAACGGTATTTACACAAATTTGCAAAACTGCTGAAGTGTCTCTGAACAAGTAGTGAAATCGGGCTTTTATACTAGTGTTCAAGTGATGTTAGGGAAGGAGTCGTTTATGTACATAATAAAGCTTTAGGGGATCCAATGATGTTAGCACAAAAGTATTGTTAAAATTTTTGGACTTTTGAATAGATATACATACATTATGAGAAAATTGAGGGTGCATTGGGAAGCAATTGACTAAATTCTGAATGACAAATGCGTATACAGTGGAGTCTCTATATAACAACTCTGAAGGGAAGGACGAAAAATATTGTTACAGAGAAAAACTTTTATATAAAACATAAAATATGTAGCTTATACGTACGAAGGGCAGAAAAAATAATGTTGTTATATAGAAAAGTTGTTATGAAGAGACTTGTTATAAAGAGACTCCACTGTATGTATAAAAACAGTTGCATCAGATTTTATCGGAAAAAATGAAATTTTATATTAGGTATACAAATGCGTATTAAATCATATGGATTCCTCACATATTGACGAAGAGACTTGGTCTTCCTCCGATTCCCTGAATTACCCATCTACAGTGGAGTCTCTCTACAACAAGTCTCTTTATAACAACATTTCTCTGTAACAACATTATTTTTCCAGCCCTTCGTACATGTAAGGTGCATATTTAATGTTCTATACAACAGCTTTTCCCTGTCACAATATTTTTGCCCTTCCCTTCAGAGTTGTTATATAGAGACTCCGCTGTCCTATTGTGTTGTTAGGCTGCAGACTCTTCCCAACAATAATTCAATATTAATGTTTATGCTATTAAAAAAATCCTTTGACTTCCTTCTTGATCTTCGTCATTCTACTTTCCCTCACCAATAAAGCCACAACAACGTGGTTTTCCTCCCGAAATATCCCGTCTTTTTCTTATGTCAATATTAATACCTGTTACATAGTACCAATGTTAAAAAAATGCAAAAAACAAAAAAGTCTAGACAAGACGAGAAGCCTTGAAGAGCTCCAAACGTGACCATTCCGTCTAGGTCATAGGGGAAGGACGAATTTCCTTGTGCGGAAGAAAAAAAACGTGTCGGACGTGGGATAAACCACTATTTGGGGAGGACCAGGACATGCCCGGGACTAATAGGGACATCACGGACGTGTCGTCGTCATCAGGAATCACCATCAATTTCTGTAAATACGATAATTTCCCCCCTCATTCTAGCTCTTGTTGTCAGAGCTGAGAAAGAGAGGGGAGCTGGAGGAGAAGATAGTAGAGAGAGAGGCTGGAGGGAGATTGAGAGAGAGATTGAGAGGAAGAGGAAGAGAGAGAGAGAGAGAGAGCGAGATTCGTGCTTACAACCAAGTGGAAAGTCTCTCTGTCTCTGGAATTCGTGGAATGAGCACGTTTGTCACACATTACATGTCCCCAAACACTCTTTCCTGGCCATATTTCGGAGGCCCTCATCAACAACGGAGCTTTTTTCCTCAATGAAGGCGGAGACAGAGATGGACCTTTGCCTGGATTAACATTGAAATCACCGGATATGGACAGTGTCTCGCAAAGAAGGGCAATTCCATGTCCAACGCTCGTTTTGCCCCTAAAAGTACAGGAATAGTAAATACACTATAGAAAAAGAAGGAAAAGTTTGGTACGTGACCGAGTGAATGGGTCCGAAGTGCAATAATCAATAATCCCCGTGTTTTTTTTTGTCCCCTTGTAAATGATACACTTTTAAGTCTCCCTGCCATATAATTGGCTCTAATCCACTCTTTTACTCCCTTTTCCTATTATGATTGGGTAAATGCCCCGGATTTTCCTCTACCTTGGGCAGTCAAAGGGGAAAGTGGGGGTAATGAGGATTTCTCCCGTCTTTGATTAATTGACTGTTTTGCATACAAATTTGGGAGTATCTCTGAACAAGATAATTCCCTCTTTCATCATAATATTCTCTCTTCTTCTTCTTAGAAGTCAGAAGGAAGGAGCCGTTCAAAAAATTTTTAGTTCTCATTGTTAGGTCACGTTCAGAAAATTGAATGTAATATAGTACTATACGTAAATATGCATGGCTAAACACGTAAGGATTGTCAGAGAGACACCAAGAGAGATGGAAAGTTTTGCCACTTGAGCTTTTATTGCAGGCGCACATGTTGAAGGAAGGAGATGGAAATGAGAGAGAGAAAAGGATTAGAAGAGGATTATGTTAGTCAGCATTTTTGGTCGCGTAAAGTGAGATGGATTATTCACAAATGCTTGTTAAAATTTGTCAAAATTTACTAAGGAACAAAAGTGAAAGAAGGTGGGCATAAAAACATCCGGAGAAACGACAACTTTTTGGCTCCTTCCTCTTTACCTTTTCTTGTACACAAAATAAAATTTAAACGTTTTCCAAAACAGGCACATGGCATGGACGTAGCCTAATGTATTTGTACTTACGCAGGCAGCATCGGTGATATTTCATATATGCACGTTATATGGAAAATATGGCGCCTTTTATTTCGGTGCTAACCAAAAGCGTTTTTAATCAAAATCCAACTCAACTCAAAGCACCAAAACGGCAAGGTGTGGAAAAACGGGGGAAATCACTTATTTGGCAGTGCTTTAGGTGAATAAAAGCGCTCTGAAGACGCAGGATTTTTTTTAAACCGCTTATAAAAAACAAAGCCGTTTTACACAGAATTTTAAATTACTTTATTTTAATTTACTTTCGTAAATACTATATACTGGGAATAATTTTTTGGATTTATTCGAATCTAAATCTGTCAAAAATGGTACCTACAAATATCACTTTCTCATCTAATTCTTGGTATTTATTCTTGCTCTGCTAAAGATAATGCGTTTTACTAATTCATTATGCTTTTAAAATTTTACAAAACGAGCCATTCTGGAAATCAGTATATACATGCTGTTAGATTTGACAATAAAGCAATTACAAATTACAATTCTGCAGAAGGCTTTTTCCTTCTTCAGAATTAAAGAAATGGTCAGAAAATTGGTAAATTTTGAAGAATTTCTGGCAGAAAATTTTCGCGAGTCCGGGGAAGCTGTCAGCCACTAGTTAGCCATTAAAACTATAGAAAAAAGAATTAATACGCAGGCTATACGGTCTAAAATTTTACTTTCAACATCAACAGTGAATAAAAACATGCGTTTATAGAAGTAAATCTATAAAATTTCCCACCAGATATTGACTTCTAGGGTAAATTGTTGGAAAATCATGCCGTTTAAAATCAGTTACGCTTTTTGTAATTGATTATGCTTACTTTACTTTTTATGATTTATTTTTGACAAAATCACATAATACCCAAGATGCCCAAGATGCATTCCACCCAAACCCATCGGGGTCTAAATTGACATTTTCATGCTTTGTACGCTTTTGGTTGTCTCTATCCACCCACATTAACTCTTTCTCTACATACAACAGCACTTGATCTGTATAATACCAGGATTTCACTCCTTTTTCAAAAAGCTTCAACATATTAGCAAAATGGCGCATAAATATTGATATAATTTGTTAAACTATTAAAATTGTACTTAAAATAAGGTCGAATTTTGATATTAATCAAATGCACACTGATTTTTACAGTACAGTGGAGTCTCTCTATAGCAAGTCTCTTTGGAACAATATTATTTTTTCTGCCCTTCGTACATGTAAAGTACCTACATATTTTATGTTCGATATAACAACATTTCCCAATAACAATATTTCTTCCCTTCCCTTCAGTCTTGTTATTGAGAGTCTTCACTGTAATAAATTAATATTATGTTTTACCATATTTAATATAACAGCATCTCGTTATAACAGCACAAATTGTGCACGTTGGGTGCTGTTACGTTGAGAGTCAGCTAAATTCCTTTGACACGTTTTCCTACATTACCGACGAGGGAGCGACAGAGAGAAAGAGAGAAAGGCAGTCGCTTGATAGAATCGAGGGAGGGCGGAGTCTCGGGCTCATTCAATGTGTCGGAGGGCGGATCTCCGAGGCGGAGTCTCTCTTTCTCTCTCTCTCTCTCTCTCTCTCTCTCTCTCTTTCATCCACAGTTTCTCCTCTAACCATGTGGAAATAAATATACATACAGAGTACAAAACAAAATTTGTCTTCCGAAGGGTTTTATGATGTACATCGCACATATTTTTCCATCCTTCCCTTTCCATCCCGAGATCGAGACGCGAGAGAAAAGTGCAGGGAATGTTCGGTGTGTGTGTGGCTTGAAGTGTTCCTCTTTCCTTCGCCCTCACATTCGTCTCTTCAAAGTGTGGTCGTGCGGTGAGTGTGACATGACCAATTATCTCTCCTTCAGAGCCGTAAATAACAACACAAGTCCCATCTCATCTCCCAGCTCAAATTCAGGGGGAAGATCACAATTTATTCTCTCGAAAAAAACAAAAAAGTGTTCACACTAACAAAAATTTTATGGGGGAACAATTTTAAAAAGTCATTTTGATTAGATTTTGCCAGTCCCTAAAATATACATATCATTCTGCTCCCAAAAAAAAAAATGGAGCCAAGCATTTGATTGCTGTCAAAATGATGGGTGAAGACGTTCCTTTTGACCGTTTATCGTGATTTTCTAATGGAATAGTGACATTGTTTTCCCCAAAGAAAGTTTTGTGATTGGGATTTCGGGGATATTGTGAAGGAAGCTAATGGTGACAGGAGTCCATGGACACTGCGGGGGCTATAATGGTGACAAATGGTGATCAGAATATCAAGGGAAGCTCTGTGTGCCAGGAGGATTTCTCGGATTTTGTTTTTAAATTTGTATATTACGCTCCACAATATTTACTATAGCCATTAATCTTTTAAATGAATTTCATTTCATTTTCACCCTCTCATTTCCTCGTGACAATTTGAGATTTATGAAATCGGAAATAAGCATAAATATCAAGTTAATGGACAATCGAATCAAAATGGAATAAGATTCTAGACGATAATAAATCCAAATAATTAATCCAAAAACAACCGTGGCAGACTGAAAAAAATGGCTTGGATGGCCTTCAAAATTTCATTTTACTTACCTTTTTAGATGAACAACCAAAGGAAAAGCTGAAACATCAATTTTAGAACGTTGCGTGTGTTCATCCCAGCTACAACTGTGACTGATTGTGAGATGAATTTGTGGCAGTGCTAACTGATAGTGAGACGAAAGCCCAAAAATGCTTTATTCTGAACAAATTTTAACTCTTTGACGAAAAAGAAACTAAGAATTAACTTAAAAAAAATTCATTTTTTAAGCGGATTAAAATTGAAGCTGGTTCAGCCTAGTTTTGATTTGTTGTCAATAGCAAGCCCTTGCGTCAAGAAATGAAATTACCTCCCGTTGCTTTAACGTTGATCCTCAGATAATTTTTAATGAAACAGTGCAAATTTCTATATACATGTGTATAGAAAACCTCTTCAATTTTGCTTCCAAAATATAAAATCTTGTGAGTACAAATTTGCTTGAGTTGCCGGAGTCAAATTTTGACGGAGCTAGAGAAGAAAACTATTTAAATTTTGCGACCATCTCCCTTCTTCCATGTGCGTAAGCGATAAAAAATTTGCCTATTGACACCTGAACGATGGCGTTAATGATGTCCGCCTAATTAATTGAGTCAACCCAAGAGGTCCGAAGTACCCATCAAATTTTCATATCTGATCAAGTGAGTCTATCTATTTTATTTTCTGTGTAATTACAGCCAATGTACGCAGGTTTTGAACGATATACAAAACAAACAACAAATTTTTTGCTCATAACCTAGCTCCATGTTATCCCTTTATTCCAGCGTCCTTTCCGGGGTGAAATTGACAAATTTTACCTCACCTTTGCATATTGTGATTAGATTAAAAATATGCCTTGGAACTTTGGACTTATTTTGGCTTAAATTTTACCTCATGAGTGTGAATACACCAATAACGTAAATGCCCAAAAAATCCACTTTCCCGTGGTACGAGGCGGAGTCTGGCCCTGAGGAAGTTTCAGAAATTTCCAGCCATACGATAAGCCATAAGTTACTGGTTACAGTGGAGTCTCTATATAACAACTCTGAAGGGAAGGGCAAAAAATATTGTTACAGGGAAAAGTTGTTACATAGAACATTAAATTATGCACTTTACATGTACGAGGGGCTGGAAAAAAAAGTTGTTATTAAGAAATGTTGTTATAAAGAGACTTGTTATAGAGAGACTTCACTGTACGTAATTGTAGCGTCTCTCTCTCTCTTTCCTCAGCATCCAAGAGATGTTTTGGCAGGTCGAGGATCTCCATTTTGATGTATGAGGACGACAGTTGGGGCGCTTTCCACGTGCTCCACGACCTGGTAAATTTTTTCCTCTCTCAATTCCCGTCCTTGTAAATTCTCATTTTTTTTTCCTTCTTCAAGTGATTGCATTTCGAAGCATTTTAACCCTCCAAAGCTTATTCCCCCTTAATCTCTTCTTGTTTTAAACACCCCAAAAAAATCTCCGAAGCGTCTCTCTTTCAGTTTTATTCCGTTTTAAGGTTGACGAATCGCTGGTTCTCCGTCGAAACAAATTTTTATAGTGTTTTCAATAGCCTTGCTAAGGTGGCTTAAAAATCTGGGATTTTCTCTTCTCTTTTTGCCTCTAGCTTTCTCTCAACCTCTCTCTCTTTCTCTCTCTCTCTCTCTCGCCCTCTCCTTCTCTCTCTTCCTGGAACATAATATCTTATTGCATCTTCACCCTTACAATTTCTCCTGCATCTTTCCCTCCGCCAAGAATTATGAGCGTCAACTGTTCCCAGTCCATGAAGGGGGAAATGGAGATCCCTGAAACGAGGAAATTCCCTCCTTAGTACGTATTTACGTAAGCCAATCCACAGATTCCCAGATCCCGGGCAGATCCTCCGAAAGAATTTTGGTGGAGACAAAAAAAAAGGAACAAGAGGAAAATCCCGAACACATAAAAATCAAGCCGTATACCAATTGAGAGAGAAGAAACACAGGACCAGAGAGAGAGAAAGAGAGAGAGGGAGAAAGAGAGAGAGAGAAAGAGAGAGAGAGAGAGAGATTTCGTTGGAGAAAAGGAGAAGGAAGCAATTAATTTTTGTCACTTCCCCCTCTCTTTCCCTGCGTGTGGATATGTGGTAAAATCATTAAAAATAAAAGGTGACACTTCAACTCTTGTACAGGGCACTTCACGGGTAATGCCGCTCGGACATCTCTGTGCATTTGAAACATTGGATACCAATAATAACCCACATTTAGCCCTCGAACTATGTAACTCATGTGAACCCGCGTAATTAGATATGGACAAATCTCATAACATTTAATTGCTCCTCTAATCTCCAGTAACATCTTCTTTCAAAAGAAATCTCTGCAACATTCCCTGTTAACCATTGAAATCCCTTTTACACGTTTTGTGTAGTAATATTTAAATACATTTTTTTTATTGTTATGATCCGATTTACAGCCCCCTGAAGGGAGAAGCGCATGATGGTTGGCGGTCAGGGGTTAAAGGCTCTTTTATGAGGCTCTCCATGCATGTAAATAGGCCGTAAATTTCCTCTGAAAAGGGTTGAGATTCGACTCTCGCCTTTCCATTTCTCCCTTCAACCCCCATAAAAAATATATTTCCCACTTGTTCTCCCATGTAATTTTTCCCCCGTTGTTTTAACAGGCAAATTCAGAAGCTCCAAGAGAATTTGTAAAAGACATGTAACCATTTAGTTTTGTTTTTAATTGTCAGGGGAATGTCTTGGGTTTGAACGGACTCCAGCCTCTTCCAAGGGAAGTTTGAAGGGGGTGGGGGAAATCCCCGGCCCGTTTCATTTGTGAAAAGGTCAACCTACAGAGAAGGAAGAAACTTGTTGAATTTGGGAAGAAGATTTGTCCTACAGACAACAAAAGGAAGAGTAAGAACCAAAAAAAAAACTAGATAATCTCTAAAAATGAAGGAAAAGAGTAAGAATGCAGCCCGGAGTCGTCGGGAGAAGGAGAATGCGGAATTCCTGGAATTGGCACGCCTCCTCCCCCTCCCGGCAGCCATTACGTCACAGCTGGATAAGGCCTCCGTGATTCGATTGACGACGAGCTACCTCCGGATGCGACACGTCTTCCCAGATGGTAAGTTCTCCAATATATACATATTTATTAATATCTACATATACCAAAGAGACAAAAAAAAGTCTCCTATAAAAAATATTCAGGGCCAATATCGTACATACGGGAAGAGGCCGGCGCGTAAGAACACATGGAAAAACATTCAACTCGCTAATTGATCACGTTTTACACGTTCCTTCGCCCCCTCCGCCGCCTCACATGCGGGAATGCGGCTGAGGGCTGAGGTTTGTTAGGCCTTTACTATGGAGGAACGTGTTGCAGAACAAGGGCCAGAGATAGACGGGGGGAAGTGTAGAAATAGAAGAGAAACCCCCCCCCCCCAAAAAAAAAGTTTTTCATCACACAAATCACATGTTCACACGCACCTATCTCAACTTGCCCCCACGTAACCCTTTCCCCATTCACCATATCAAATGCACCCCTCCAGGCCCTTTTTTTTTTGTTTGGGGAGAAAACTTACTCCCAATGAGTTTGCCCGGTTTTTCTGGGACAATTAAAATCCGGGGAATATCTTTCCCTATTTGCTATTAAAGAAAGCAGGCACACTTTCCCCCATTAAAAATCAAGGGAAAGTGCCACGTGTTTGGACGGAGGGAGCATCGTAGTGAGGAGGAAATAGCCATTTAATTGAGTCTTATTCATCCCTCTCAGAGCCAGGATTTCTGTCGCTCTATAGAGTGCTTTAGTGGGACCTTATTGAGAGGGAAGAGTGCTGTCAGAGAGAGAGAGAGAGAGCGAGAGGATTTAAAATCAACGGGAAAAAACAATACGTTTGTCGTCTATGATTGTTAAAAAAAACAATTTGTGTAGCCACCTACCATTGTGATGGCGTGGCAGGTCAAATCGGAGGTTGTTATATCCTTCATTGTTCCCATTCCAGTATTATACAAAGGCATTATTGGTTCAAAAAAAGGAGCGAGGGGGATTTTACATGATAAATATACTGACGTTCCGGGGGAAACGGGAGAGAGATTCTGCGGGTGCCGTTATTGTGTTCAATATGTGCATATGTATGTGGAAAGTGGGATGACGGGGTTAGTGATGCATATAATTATACGGGCGTGTGACTCCATGTGATCCCTATAATGCCCTATTACTTCCCATGTCACGGGGATATCCAGACACTCCGGGAGCAAATGGGAAGAGAGACAAAAAGGAGGACGGCAGAAACTGTATAGAGAAGGACAGACAGAGAAGTGGGAGACATCGAAGAGCTGTGCAGAAAAGGACAGAGGCAAAAGCGGAGGGAAAGAAGAAGGAAAATGAGGGAGAAAGCAGTCTGGTACATGAGAGAGAGACAAAAAAGAGAGGAAGGACGGGCCAGCTGAAAAAAAGAAAAGAGACGAGGACGAAAGGTAGACAAGAAAGGGCGAGAAAAGGAGTGGAGAGAACGACAGAGTGAGAGAGGAAAGGAACAACAGCGAGAAACAGATAAATTTGAGAGAAAGTGAGGGCGAGGGAAACAAGAACATGAGGGGGGAGAGAGAGAAACGGAGGAAGAACAAATTGCAATTAATACATAAAAAGTAATAGCTACAGAGAGAATTGATGGATGATAAAGAGACAGAGATACAAAGACAGACAGAGCGAGAGAGAGAGAAAAACAAAGAGAGAGATAAGGATAGAAAGAGAGAAAGAAAGAGAAAGACAGAGAGAGCAAAAAATAAAAAGACAGAGCGAGAGATGGAAACAGAGAAAGAGAACGAGAAAGAGAGAGAGAGAGAGAAAGAAAAAGTGCGAGATAGAAAGAGAAGGAGAGTGAGAAAGAAAAATATCGAGATATAGACAGAGATAAAAAGCGAGAGAGAGAGAAAGAGCGAGAGAAAGAGAAAGAGCGAGAGAGAGAGAGAAAGAGCAAGAGAGAGAGAAAGAGCGAGAGAGACAGAGAGAAAGACCGAGAGAGAGAGAAAAAGAGCGAGAGAGAGAAAGAGCGAAAGAGAAGGAGAACGAGCGAGAAAGAGAAAGAGAAAGAGCGAGAGAGAGAAAGAGAAAGAGCGAGAGAAAGAGAAAGAGAGAGAGAAAGAGGGAGAGAGACGAAGAAGGCGGGGAAACAAGGGAACTAATGAAAGGGGTAGAATGGGAGAAAGAGATGGCGGAAACAGAAAGAAGGATCATGAGGAACCAATAAATAGAGACAGCTGAATGAAATAGGGAGAAGTGAGAAGAGAGAGACACAAAGAGGGAAAGAGGAAGATTGGGAGATATAGATGGAGAGAGCGAGAGAGAGAGAGAGAGAGAGACTGGTACGAGAGAGGAGAGAGAGACATAGAAGAGGCACCCCGTAGCGTTAGCGTTTGGTTGGAGAGGCGCTGGTCCAAAAATAATTGGCACACTTGACAATTGCCTTCGTTAGCAAAAATCACACGGAGTGAGGGGGAGGGGACTGTGGAGGGGAGGAGGAGAAGAGGGAAGAAGAGGACTAGAGGGCTGGGAGAGGAGACAGTGGCTCAGAGCGACGCACTTGAATTCTTCCCCTCCGACCAAAGACTTTCCTCCCACCAACAATTCCTCTCCTCCCCGAAAAGAGAGGCAGAGAGGGATCCTGGGGAGGAGGGAGACGTCTCCTTTGACGGTGTCTCCTCTATTTTATTATTATTATTGTGTATATGGTGCACCCCCGTGCAGGAGGAGAAAGCTCGGAGGACCCGTGTTTCCCGGATGATAAAGGGAATTCAAATGAGGAGTGGATCCCAGGCGATTGTCAACAAACCTAATATTCCCGCTGGGAGGCATCCTCCCCAACATCACAGCCTGTCTCTCTCTCTCTTTCTCCTTGTCTCTCTCTTTTTCCCTCTCTCTCTCTCTCTCTCTGTCTCTCACTTTATTACAGTGGAGTCTCTATATAACAACTGTGAAGGGAAAGGCGAAAAATATTGTTACAGGAAAAAGTTGTCATATAGAACATAAAATATGTACTGTACATGTACGAAGGGCTGGAAAAATAATGTTGTTGCAGAGAAATGTTGTTATAAAGAGACTTGTTATATAGAGACTCCACTGTATTTAGTTTTTTATATATATTTGAGAATAACTCAGTTCCCAAACTGAGTTCGATACGAGATATTGTCGGAAATGTCATAATATAAAAAATAAGGTATATTTATATGTATGTATACAATAAAATATATATAAATAAATATAAATATGTGTACATATGTGCACGTGAAAGTTGACTATATCCCAGTGCTAATTGATTCCTCCTCCGTACTTCCTCCTCTTCTCCTCCCCGACAAATTCCTCTCACATTCCCCTCAGTGATGGAGGAGTCTGTGTCTTTCTCTGAATAATAAGCCGGTTTCCATGATTTAGGGTTGACAGGGCCCTTGAAACCCTTCCTTTTCTTCCCTTCTTATTTCCTCCCTCATCGTTAAAAAAATGTCTCCATCGGTAAAGTTAATGACAGAGTTGTGAAAGAAGTTATTAAAAGGGAATTAGTACTTGCTCCAACCTCCAGAGTCAGACGGACAAAGGGCTCCTTTGGAAAGTAGATATTTTTTTTTATTCTCAAACCCCTTTTTTCTACCTTTCCAAGGCGTGCAAAGAAAAGGTTTTTTTTTATGCATTATTATTATTTTATTATTATTGCTGAAAAGGGAATTTCGCCCATTTCAACGCTGCCAGTCGACACGCTCAATTAAGTGGCTAAGTAAGTGTAGGGGAGTGACAATATCTTTTTGACATGGGCATTCCCCCATGTTTTTTGTCTGTTTCTCTCTGTTCACAATAACAACAGTTTTTCCTGGGGGGCTGCCTTCAGATTTTTTTTCTATTATTTCCATCTAAACAAATTAAATCCTGGAGAATAAAAGGATGCCGCCATGTACGAAGGCTTTAGAAATGACTGGGGTTACGTTCTCAGTCAAAAATACGCAAATAGTAAAAAAAAACTATTCCAAATAACACTGCAAAATCCAACAAATTTTCCGCAATAAAAAAAATTCAGGCAAATCTTGCTCCCCTGAAAGTGTACAAAACTCCTTCTGATTCTGATTCTTTCATAGATAGATTTTTGAAGGGATAAATTGGGTAACGACCATGTTACGTTCTCACCCCATTCATTTCCTTGTCCCTACCATTTTTTTGCACACTTCAGTTTTTATGAAAGGGAACTGAGGAACAAGAAAGTCGAAGGGGACCTTCTCTGTCATGAAAAAATTTGTTCTCCACAAAATCTCTCCCTTTCACGAAATACACATATACACTAGAAGTATTAAATACCCACGACAAAGCTCGGTAATTCCATCCGAGAACACTTGTACAACGAGATGTAAATGCTCAAAAGATTATTACGGGGCTCATGAGCAAGAAGGAAACATTTTTATGGGGAAGACAAATTTGGTTGTGTTTGGACGGAGGGAGGCTGATTTTGTAACGAGGATCAATATGTTTGGCAGTGAAATCGGAGGAGGTGTGGGAGTGATAGGGACAGAGAGAGGCAGAAAAGGAAATTTCGATATAGAGAGGGAGAGACAGAAACGAAGAACAGAAGAGAGACGGAAGAGAGAGAGAGCGACAGAAAAGAGACAGAAGAGAGACAGAAGCGAGAAGCAGAAGAGAGACGGAAGAGAAAGAGAGATAGAAGCGGAAAACAGAAGAGAGATGATAGAGAGAGAGAGAGAGAGAGAGAGAGAGAGAGAGACAGAAGCGAGAAGAGAAACAGAAGAGAGATCGAAGAGAGAGACAGAAGCGAGAAACAGAAGAGAGATCGAAGAGAGAGACAGAAGCGAGAAACAGAAGAGAGAAACAGAAGAGAGATCGAAGAGAGAGAGACAGAAGCGAGAAACAGAAGAGAGATCGAAGAGAGAGAAGAGAAATAGAGAAACAAGCAAGAGAGAGAAAGGAGACAGAAAATGAGAAAAAGAGAGAGAATTAGACAGAAGATAGAAAAAGACGGGAGAGTCAGCAGAAAGAGAGACACAAGAGAGAGTTAGAGAACAAAGAGATAGAAAATATAGAGAGACAAAAGAGAGGGAGAGAGAGACAAAAGAGGGGGGATAGAGACAAAAGAGAGGGAAAGAGAGACAAAAGAGGGGGGGATAGAGACAAAAGAGAGGGAAAGAGAGACAAAAGAGACAAGAGAGGGAGAAGAGAGAGACAAAAGGGAAAGAGAATAGCGAGACAAAAGAGACAAGAGAGGGAGAAGAGAGAGACAAAAGGGAAAGAGAATAGCGAGACAAAAGAGAAAGAGAATAGCGAGGCAAAAGAGACAGATCGATAGAGTGAGAAAGGGAGAAGAGAGAGATAGAGATACGAGAAAATGTGATTGGGAAGAAAGTTAGAGTTGTTGGATGCATACTCAAATTACCGTATTTCCCCAAGAAGGAATTCATTTTGCACGCTCTTTGACTGCGGCTAGAGAAAGGGACAATTGCTTCTCTTAAACCCTGCACACATGATGAGAGGCAAGAGGACTCCCTACATCTCTCCACTTTCCCTTATTATCTCAATATTAACCCTTCCAAATACATTAAACCTCTCTCGCTCACTCAATCTTTCTCTCTCTCTCTCTGTCTCTTACGGGTGTACGGCCTGCTGATAGCCCATAATAACCAGGCTGATAGCAGCATCTCCATTATCCACGCACACCCACTTTGTCCTGGGAGCGTGGGTGCCTGTTTTCCCTGTCGTAATGCCTCTAAAGAAAATACAAGCAACGAGGGTAATTTGTCTCCAAACGATAAAACATGACTGGTACATGGGCAAGACGAAACCTCCCTACAACGGCTGGGGACGTACCTTTTCCAACCAAAGTTATGACCTGGTGTCGTTCGCAATATTGAAGACGTAACGTAGCAACGCTTTCGTCTGGTTGCAAATACAGTTAATATTAATAAAACTCATAATTATAGGAATCGCTAACAAATTGCATATCATTTTTAAGTTGTCAAAATTAAAGAGCCGTGAGAAATAAAATAAAAGAAGCGGGAGAAATACAATCAAAGAGCCGGGAGAAATATAATTAAAGAGCCGGGAAGGAAAAAATTAAACAGTGAGGAATATACTTAAAAAGCCTGGAAACATAAAAGTTAACAGCAAGGAGTAATAAAATTAAACAGTCAAGAGCAATATACTTCAAGAGTCGGGAAGAATGAAAATTAAGAGCTAGAAGGAATAAAAATTAAGAGCTAGAAGGAATAAAAATTAAGAGCTAGGAGGAATAAAAATTAAGAGCTAGGAGGAATAAAAATTAAGAGCTAGAAGGAATAAAAATTAAGAGCTAGGAGGAATAGAAATAAAGAGCTAGGAGGAATAAAAATAAAGAGCTAAAGGAATAAAAATAAAGCAAGAAGAATAAAAATAAAGCTAAGAAGAATGACAATAGGGCTGGGAGAAATAAAATTAAAGAGCATGGAGGAATCGGATTAATAAGCTTGAATGAATCAAATTAGAGATGAGGAAGGAATCAAGTTAAAGAGCCGGAAGGAATAAAGTTAAAATGCCGGGTGAAATAAAAATAAAGAGCCAGGAGAAATCGGATTAAAGGACTTTAAGGAATCAGATTTAGGTGACAATGTATTTTCGTAAAAAAATATAAAATATAAATAATAATATATATTTAATAATAATACATATAATAATAATAATAATATATATTTAATAATAATACA
>JAQGBT010001763.1:0-28963 GCA_034698585.1 Disparrhopalites patrizii | reverse complement strand
GGACCAATAGATTAAATTTAATAATAATGACCATGATGCCATAGTGACGAAAGCAAATGAGACATTTGCTTACAATACTTGTTTTGCTATGTATTAATGCAGATGGGGCACTGTGAGAACCTGAGCCATCTATATGGATATGCTTTATTTTATAAATGGTACCTATATACATGTATCTATAGAGTAAATGTAATGGTTATAGTCAATGATATACTGTCATCCGTCCCTCTGTATTCCTGCCTTCCAAAGGTTGTAAAAATAATTTAATTAAGTACGGAGGTGCGGATTTAAAATCTTTCTGAAGCAACCCTTTCTTCAGCAATCATTTGAAGGGAATCTTTCTGTAACCCCTTTGGAAGCAATTCCACGGTATCAAACACGTGTACGTTCGAATCCTGCGCTAGTAACCCACAGTTGAATTTCGCTAATGTGTAAATCTTGGAAAATCGGATTTCGCGAGAATTTTAAACAATGAATATGGTGGTTGAAAGAGTATCTCATCCAAGTATGAAGGATATGTTATAACCAGAGAAACGCCTATGTACCAACCTTGGTTGTCTTACCTCAAGGAAGTCCTAGCACTCCGGAGATTACATGTTTTCAGAAATCCGGAAGGAGGCACAAAAGATGTCCCAGCTACAAACGTATGTATACCGGGAATACCAAGGAAAAGCTCCTAACTAAGGGGAAAAGGTGGGAAATACTCAAAGAAATCAAGCACTGTGGTTCCCTCAAATTGAATACACAGAGATTCATGGAATTACTTTTTCCCCTGGTACAAAAACATTATTTGAAGTAGGATCTGATTCCCTTTTGTGTCCTGATTTAAAAGCATAGTGACAAAGACTTTCTTTTACCTTGCAACACGAGCTCTACTTTCAAAAGACGAATGGCGTGAGGATTTTTCAAAATCTGCTATGATTATAATTATAATTACAATATCAGCACATGCATACTCAAATTCATTTACTGCGTGAATATTATTCTCAATCCAGTTTCCCCATTCCTTGAAATCCCTAGAGTCTTCTCTTCGGTGTGATGCGGAGAAAATACGGGGAAAAAACTACACAAAACTGGTTCGACTCATCATGCCTTATACAATAATAACTTACGCCTATGGAAATGGTCGCCCGTCTCAAGCCTTTGTCGTAATTCCCCGCGGAGATACCAAGAAAACATCCCATGCTGGAACATTTCTAATACTCTTTGTATAGCAAAAAGCTCCTAGGAGAAAAAAAAATCAATTACTAGGTTGCACACGACAACGGATTAGTGTCGTACGGTCCTCAAAAGACTCAAAATTATTTGCATGTGCAAAGAGCTAATACTACAGACAGGAAAAGGCAAATCTCACATTGTCCTCTGCACATGTCGAACATTCTGGGTGAAAGACGGGAAAGTCTGTACATATGTATGTATACATTATTATTGCCAGTTGATGAATATTAAGGCTTGAAAGTTAGGGAAAAGGAACGGCCCCGGCACCATCCACCATCTCCCAGTCCCATTCCACGTGTGGGTAATGAGGATGGATGAAGTATTGAAGTAAGTAATGGGAAAAAGCATTAAAGTATGAAAGCCTAATTGAGTATTAGCCTCATGGAGAAAGCTAATCAAAGAATTTTGATGGAAATGGGAGATGATGGTGTGTCAAAAGAAGACGGAAGGAGTGGAGGAAGGAGCTTTATGGATGAATAATAGAAAAAGGAAGAGGGTAAAAAAAAGAAAGAAGAGAACAAAAGGTTGGAGGGGACATCCGCCTTCCCACCCTCAGAAACTCATACTTTCCGTCATGGGCAAGAAGAAACGCAATTAAGACGCAGGAAATTAGTGGGTAATGCGGAGCGGGAGAGATAAGAGACAGAGAAAATGAGAGAGAGAGAGAGAGAGAGAAAGAGAGAGAGAGAGAAAGAGAGAGAGTGCAAAAAAGCTTTCTTCTCCGATCTATAAAGGGGTGAAAGGAGGGAGAGGAGAGAGTGTGGAGAGTGAAAAGGAAACATGCGGAGGGGGAAAAGAAGCGGGGAAAAAATACATTGGAGACGACAAGGACTTTGATGGGTTGAGGGAGAAGAGAAAAAAACGGATGTTAGTGTTAGAAGTCCCTGGACGATCTCTTTTTCGGTGGGGACAGTGTGGGAAGAGAAGGACCGGAGGGAGAGGAATAATGTTGTCGTCATTCGCATATGATTGTATGTAAGAGGTCTCCAGAGACACGTCTACCTCTTCATCTGTCGTCGGCCCTCTTTCTCCCCTCCTCCTCCTCCGCCTCCTCAGCCGCCTCCTCCGCCAGGACGAACGTACGTACACGGGGAGTGATGAAAGGATGATACGGAAATTAGACGCAGACTCTGAAACTGGGCTAAAAACCAGAAAATGAAAAAGATCATGTAAAAGGAAAGAGTAACTAGGAGAATAAAAATCAATATAGTATTTGTGCTCCTGTCTTTTCCTCTCTCTCTCTCTCTCTCTTTCCTCTGTAAGTGTATACGTGAGGGAGGGAGAGAGAGTTTTTGCGGGGGGGGGGAAGTGACGGAGAAAGTGAGGGAGCCCGGAGAAAGTGGGCAGGAGAGAGACGGTGAGATAGGAAGAGAGAAAGGGTGAGAGAAGACGTGAGTTTTCCGGAGATACGCCATGTTCCAGATAAAAAATCAATAGGGACGAGGAGAGCGCAACAAGTTTATAGACAGGAACACGACCCGCAGTCATCAACAACAAAACAACATCACAAAGTGTTCTGGTGACCGTGCTCTCTCTTCTCTCTCTCTCCCCCTCAACACTCTTTGTCACTTAAAATAAGTCGGAGGAAGAGCCAACACTTGGCAAATTTTAATCTCCTTCACGATATAAAACTTAATTACGTCAAATAATGCCATTATCTCGACATCAACTACAAAGGTCAGATACGACGGCAACTCCCCAGCAACATCCTCAGCATGGAAGAAGTGGTGGTCTCCCTGCTCGTCGTCTAAGTCTCCAGCCGAATGTTACCATCCCCAAGATACGCAGATCTCCCAGCCCCAAAAAGAGCCCCAAATCTGTCTACAAAGTTTTAATACTTGGAGCCACTAAGGTTATAATTCCAAAATTACCATTTATTATCTCTTCTCTATATACTCCTTTTTATTATGTCTGTATTTCTTTGAGCCTCTTCTTGCCCATTCCTTCTCCTCCTCCTCCTCCGCCTCCTCCCCCTCCTCCTCCTCTTCTGCTTCTACATCATTTCCCCCATTCACAAAAAAAAAACACTTTACTTGAGTCGTATACTAAAGGAGTTGATTCAATTATCCCTTTTTACTATATACCATATACATCCTTACCAAGGGGGGCTCAAATAATTAGCTTAAAAATCCTACCAGCACTTGACTCATTATGTTTTACTCTCTGTAAAATATTATAACGTATTTTTAGCTCATCTCCTTCTACTCCATTAAGCACGTCTCCCCCGCTCTTTTACTTCTCTCGTTCTCGCTCACTTAACTAGAACAAAAAAACACGCATTCACTAGAAAAAAAAATACAAAACACTGCCTGCTTTTTTGCCCTTTTGAGGTAATTCCAATGTTCTTCTTTTCAACCTTTAATTGATGTTGTAAAAGATTTTATGGTTGTTTTTTTATCTTTGTATGTATCTACGGAATTATTATTTTTTTATTGGTTAATATATGCATATTTATGTACGGATTTGTGGTTCCACGTTCCTTTTTGCCATCTTATGTCTTTCGATAATTGATGAGTGGAAATACATATGTTCAATAATATGACATGACAAATGTTTTTCGGGTCTTTGCCCTGTTTGTGCCGCGTGGGCGGGGATGTATACAGGTGGGGAAGTCCGCAATTATTTCCAGATTCATGTACGACTCTTTCGACAGTAAGTACAAACGGACGGTGGAGGAGCTCCATCGGGCTGAATTCAATGTGGGGGGCTCTATCTTGACCCTGGACATTCTGGACACTTCGGGCTCTCATGAGTTCCCGGCCATGCGAGCTCTCAACATCCAATCATCTGACGCTTTCATTCTTGTCTACTCCGTGGAGGAGACGGAAAGCTTCGAAGAGGTTCTCATCTATTTTTTCTGTCTTTGTACTGTACCACTAAAATTCTTGTTAAAAAAAAACGAAATCCCGGCCCTCCTTAATTAATAGGGGAAGGAATAGCATCGGAAGAGCATGTAAATTTGATTCCTACTAAATATTTCGCGTCTTCCCTTCTGTGTTTCCTCTGTCCTCCAAAATACGGAGAAAAAAGGGTGGGAAACGGCAAATGTATAGAATTTCAGAACTAAAAGTTTGAGTCTCTATACATATTTAATTTCAAAGCGGAGATTACTCCTGACTAGATGAATTGTATGGGAATAAATATAATGCGTTGGTATACAACCGATTATGTACAGAGAGAAAAACTTTTCCTACCCAAAAAGGCATCCAGCAACAACAAAATTGTAATAGGAAAATGCTATAGGAAAGTTCGAGGGATGGAAGGTAGCCAGATGGAATTGATCAAGTCCATATAGACATAGACACAACTTTCCCCCTCCCCACATGTTGCTGAAAGGGTAGTGGAAATGAGAAATTAACTAGTGCCCGGAGTCCGGAAATTTCTATTCCTTTCCCCCCAACTTTCACCCGCCTTTCACTCCACAGCCTTTCACATTCTACTCCTCGTTTTTTCTCTCTACAATACTTTATTTAACCGTTTATGTACCTCACAAAGCTCCCATGGAGGTTGGGAATGCCAAGATTTGTAGGTGCCTGAGATTTTATACGGGGGAGAACTTGAATGGGTAAGGTGAGATAGGAGGTATGTACGCTATGTGGGAAATCATTGGGGGGGGGGAGAGAAAGTCAATTTGAACTCTTATGGTGTTTGAGTTGAGGATATTTTTGTGGAGGAAGTGCTTGACCAGTTGAAATTGTGTGTATGTATAGGTATAAAGGCTTTTATTAGGAAATATGTACATGAGCCTGTGTCCATGGAAATAGGTGAAGAGACTGCATACCCAGGTTCTTGAGTCTTCAAAGCATCCCAATCCTTCAATAGTACTTGTGGGAAACAAGTCCGAGTCGGAGGATTTCAATGTGGAAGCTTGCAAAGGACGAGATTTGGGGCACAGCTGGTCCTGTGGATTTGTCGAGTGTTCCGCCAAAACTGGCGAGGGAGTGAATGCTGTCTTTAAAGAACTTTTGAAGCAAGCCAATATTCAATACAAGTTGAGTCCAGCGTTAAGGAAGCGTAGGATGTCGCTCCCTTCGGGTAAGACATGTTCAATGCATTTTGTTCCAACAATTCGAACTTTTTTTTGTTGGAACCATTTGGATTTTTATTTTGTTTGTTCGAACAATTTGAAAATTTTTTTGTTAGAACCATTTGGATTTTTATTTTGTTTGTCCGAACAATTCGAATTTTATTTCGTTGGAACAATTCAAATCCCGAAAGAAGATATTGTTCGTATATAGCCATGCACAATCCATTTTTTAGACAATTAAATGTAAGGAATGGTCAAGTGAGAAATGAATTGGTCCTCATTGCAGGTCAAAATCAAGGTCAAAATCATGGAAACTCCAGTCAACAAATCACACCCTCGCAGTTGGAGCAGTTGCGTGAGAAGCAGAGCAACAAGAGGAATTCTTGCTCTGTCACCTAGTAGAGACCTTAAAATCACACTCACTTTCAATCTTGTCCCCTCCACCGAGCGCTGAAAATCCTTATTATTCAAAATTTCACAGCCGAAAATTTAAATTTAAAGAAATCTAAAAAAAAATTATGTGCGTGTGTTACAATCAAAATCTGTCATGGATTACTTCATTCAGGCAGGCTCTAATAACCTTTAAAAACAAGCAAAATACAATCACTATGTGTGTACTTCACTTCATTAATGATCTCGTACTGTGTCATTAAAAATCTCTCTTTCTTCCACAATTCAACATGTTGTAAAGAAAACTATAGTTATAGGACAAAATTGTACTGTGTACTACTATTGTATAATAAGACATCGCATAAAAAACATTTTAGTATTTCAAAAAAAAAAACTTTTGGCAATCACGCAAGACAATCTCTTCTCTATATAAAACTAACTTTAAAAATAAAAAAAACTTGATAATCAATCAAAAAACCCAATGGCAATAAAATACTCATAATAATAACTAATGTTGTTCTATACTAACACTATACAAAACTTCATAACAGACAAAAAAAAAATTAAAAGTATGTGCATTGTACCGTTATCTATATAAATCCTTTGAACTGCACGACATATGTAATTCCTACTAATAAAATGCAATTTTAAAAACTACCTAGATTGTTGTTCTACCATTGCTGTATAACATTTTTTTTTAGCTTATGTAAATACATACATACACAATAAGCCATGTCGTGTTTTCCTTTGAGGGGAAAGCCATTTGCACATGAAAGCTCCCCGAGCATGGGCAAAGAGGATTATCTCCTCTTATAGGGATTTGGCTAAGAAATTGGAAAAATAAATGCTTCAAAAATCAAGGAAAGTGTCTTGTCCTAAATCAGCTTATGTGTCAGCTCCTGTAGAGACATACATACATATGTATCTGACAGATATGCTTGTACACGTAGCCAAAAAAACAGCGTGATGAAAGAAGTAAATGCCCGACTCAAATTCTACTGTTTTCCCCCAAAAAACTGCCGGGTAGTATAGAGAGCCATAAAACATTTTCTGATTTTGTTCAAAGAATCAATGACATAAAAATAGATTTCCCTCCGACGATATTATTCTCTACAAAACTGATCCAGCCTTTGTTCTTTATAGAATTTATGCCCGTATAAACCTACATTTAAACCGGGGCGGTAGTATATTCTGTAAATTGCCAACAAGAATTTTCAATCAGCCCCATTTGGATGCAATTGAGTAAAAAAAAAAAAAAAAAGGAACGGAAGTTACACTTTTATTTGATTCCATTCAGTTTCCGAATTTCATTCACAAGTGCTGCCCATATTCCATTGGGACACTGGGAGATTATATAAGCTTGGAGAGAGAGAGAGAGAGAGAGAGAGAGAGAGAGAAGGGAAAGGGAAGTGGAATGACTTGAAAAAGGAAGCCGTAAAAGCAAACTGGGGAAATAAAGTGGGAAAATGACGGTGTTTATTATTCTAGTAAAAGAAACAGGAGGGAATTGAGCATGCTATCAAGTGTCTCGGTCGAATTCCATGTACTTGATGCATACCTTGGGTATCAAATATATAGAGCGGCTATAAGTTCCTCAACATACAGGGAGACTTTGGGATTTGACGGGGACGGAGAAAAGCCCGCATGTATGTATTTGTAAGTATTCCCAAGCCGGTTTTTATTGCCACCGTATTGTATTGTACAGCTCCAGAGGCGGGGAATTCCGCTCAATAGCTTTGGTAATGTCCATTTTTATTGTCCCATTCTCCATCTCCTCTACCTCATCCCTTCCTTCATCTTTCCCCAAAACAAAATATTGTCTTCAATTCAAAGTAATAAAGTCTCATTTTTATCTTCCACAATTCCTCTTACATATGAACACATGAGCGCATACAAAGTGCCTCCATCACTTTTTATACCGAGTTCCCTGGTCCAATGACACCCATTGAATCATGCAAATATACGTTCGACCTGCATTTTCTTACGAGTGATTTACCAAAACATTCACTCCATACGGTTTTATTGGTAAAAAAAAGGGCTCCTGCTTCTTGAAAAAAAAACCAATTGGAATCCAGCATAGGTATTCGGCTTTTCCTCAAAAAACGTAGTTTGTTCAGTTATTTAAGGCAGGATTTGTGGACAGAAAAAATAATATTTGATTGCAAAACCTTCAGGAAAAGTGCATATACGCGCAGAAAACGTGATCAGAGTGAAAGTCAATGTAACAATGTATCACCTTGAGGATTTACCGTGAAGTTAAATGTTGGATTCATTCCTGAATTCGTGATAATTGCCGTGATTTCCCTACCTTCATTGCGACACCTTTCACTGTGTTGGGACACACGGAATGACTAATCCTGAAAGTGTAATAAGCATTGCTTCCTTCCACGAATATCCAATTACAAAAATAATTACTGTTATTATTACCCAGGTAGTACAACCGCGCACGTCCCTACCTATGTGTGTAGGTACCAAGAATAGTCGTATAATTCAGTTTACATGGACAAGGCATGAAGCCCTGGAAACGTCTCTGGAACTCTGGATTCGAGGGTTCAATGAATGGAGGTGAATGACGAGAATTTCTACATTGTGTACAACGTTGAGGGAAGGAGATGGAAATACTTAACAGAGCAAATCCACGGGGGTTGAAATATGGTTGAAAGGTGACAGGAAAGGGAAAGAGAGTGTAGACACAATAAAAGTAGGCTTGTTTGCTTAAAGCTTACAAAAAGCTTAGCTTTCCTTCTGGTGTGGATGACGTTGGCGGGGATTTGGGAAAGGGTAAAAGTAAAAGTGTGGAAAATGCCCTTCGCTTTTTCCATCCCTCATGGCACTTGCACACATCGCTTACTTTACAAAAAAAATGACATCCACACAATTTCCCCGTTAAATTACTTCGCATGAACACAATGAGTTAACGAAAATAATAAATATTTCGAGACGTTTTGTTGTAATTTTAAAACCTGCCGGATACTTTGTCTAATAGTCTAATAACAGATTTGATTCACAAAGACAACTGTTACGTGAAGCTTAATGCATGACATTCGTCGTGTAGATACTTGTGCTGTACGCAGAAAGACAAGGAAGAGGTCAGTGGGGACAAAGGTTGTTCTGTGAAAGTTCAATATCACCGATGCCGTGTGAGTAAACGCTTGTGAATGATGAGAAAGCAAGCAAGAAAGAGGCGGAAGAGGAGATAACGGGGACAGAAGGCCACAGGAAGAGCTCCGAGGCTGAAATGGACCCAGTGAAAGGTAGACAGGGGAGTCCATCAAAAATAGACAGAACATACTTGGGAATTTAATTAGTGGGAAAAGTGTATGTAAATGTGCGCTGTTGTCCTTCAATCTCGGTGTATAATTACCAATCACAAGAGGTATACTAATAATTTGGGCTTTTTCTTGGCGGGATTTACTCCGCGGGTAGTCTCTCATTTCTTGGCATACTTTCTCCACCTGTAGGACGAGGGAGAAAACACGCCGCTTCCCATGCATCTAAATGCTAACTTTCTCCGGCGAGTGGTCCGTGGATCCCCCCAACAAAGTGGCAGCGGCAAAATATTAATCGTGTGCATGTATATAAACTTAAACGCAATTATCTCAGCATCGTTAGGATCAATTAAAGGGAATTAAGCAGAAATTAAAATTAACATGAGAGAGTAACTAAATTATCTGTTTTACCGTTTTACACAAATACCTATTGACACGATGGACATTTATACTCGGAATAGTTTGAACAACCCAAGTATTTATACGCACCGGACGGATCCTATTTTCAGGGATGACAAACGGAGAGGAGAAAATCGGAAGAACAAGGAGTAAAATTTATTTGTAGAATGGAAAAAAAAAAAAAAAGGAAGTGAGTGTACTGAAAGCGAGGGAAAAGGGAAGCAACAACAGGAAATATTCTTGGGAGGGCAGGTATGAGGTATGACATTTGGAAACACCATCGGGTCAGTGGTTTCGTAAGCGGCATTTTATTTCTCTAGTAAATAGTATAATATACAATATACATAGGTACACCTGCCGAAAACTATGGCCTCTCTGATATCTTTTTCCCGGGTATATTTCGACTGTTCTCAATTTTTGCCGGCACAAGTTATTCCGTCATATAATTTTTCCTATTTGTAAATACCTTACACAACAATAAATGTAAAGGAATTCCCAGACATATGTACATTAGACACCAATATGTCAGGGAAGTACCTGGAGGATCGCAGGGGAAGACAAAGGCGCCAGATGTAATTATGTATGTACATATTTTTGTGGTGCAGGTACGTCAGGTGCGTGCCAAAAGGGAAATGAAAGCCCATTACAGAATATCTGTAGATGCACGGGTTAGTTGTGTATAAATGAAAGCCATTCATTCAAAGCCAAGCACATATGTATGTACATATGTTCATATTTTATGTGCTTATGTTGGATCATAAGAAACATGTGTGCAGTAAAAAAAACGGAAAAAAACGTATGGATGTGTTCCGGCTTCCGACTTCCTGAGTGATCATCGACAGCAACTGTTGGATGGACGGACGAGACGGCCGAAATCCTCAAAAGTCTCCAGTATGACAACTTTTACCATGCGACGTCACAGTTGCCATACTTTTGCATTTAGAGAATTGCTGGAATTGGAAATACACATTTCGTTTTTTGATCTCGCATAATATTAGAGAATGGCCATGCCGGCAATCCCGTATGACCTAAGGCTAACTTTAATGAGGAAAAACTATAGCCTTCACGTAATAGTAGAACGGGCCTAAGCGCGTAATTAAGGTTATGCCAAGTCTAAGAAAAAGTAAATATCTTAAATGTGATTGTTTAATTTTTCGGGTTAATTTGTCCCACACTTTCAAAACGGGCTTATTGGTTTGCCTTTGCCAGAGGGAGATAATTATATAAATGTATATATATGTATATACATATGTGTGTTCGTGGGAAAAAATGACGCACACATGCAAATGTACACACACAAATACCATCCTGGATATTTAAATTTAAAATATATGACAGGTTACATTTTGGCCCTTTGGCGATTGGTGGAGATTCCTTTAATAATGCGAACCTGTGCAATCCAACACCAGATGAACCTTCTGCAGAGGATCTGGAATTATGTAAAATTATATAATACCTAATACAAATGTATCCATATTTTTTTGAGGTTCCAGAAGCATGGTGTTAAGTGCCTCGAATGTCTCTTTGAAGAAAATAAAGTATCAGAAAATAGCACGTTTTGAGTGTGCACATGTTTCCACAGCACTGATTGTGAATCCAGAGCATCTCTGACCCATCGCATTCATGGAAAAACCGGCTCACTCCTTTGTTTTGTAATTTGGTATGGATAATAACGATTTTGTGCCCCTGCGCATATAAATTAGAGATGAATTAAAAGAAAAATGAGAAAGGAGGAAAGAGATCTTACATGAAAACACTAAAATACGTACTTAAGTTG
Organism: Disparrhopalites patrizii; assembly: GCA_034698585.1. Lineage (NCBI taxonomy): Eukaryota > Metazoa > Arthropoda > Collembola > Symphypleona > Sminthuridae > Disparrhopalites > Disparrhopalites patrizii. The sequence continues at coordinate 17,883 of JAQGBT010001763.1, read as the reverse complement.
ACCACGGAATCCACCATTTTATAAATAAATAAAAAATTTCAAATAAAAGGTGCAAGTACTTGCTTATGCCTCACGTTCGCGTGATGACTTCAGATTTATTAATCATAAATCATAATGCATGCATATCCATTTTTAGTAAATTGCTATTGTTACAAGGATAATTAAAATTTACAAGCGTGCAATTCATTTATAGGTACATTTGGTACATATGTATACCCTATTCAAAGTTAGCATGCAAAAGTTCTCTCTCTCGCTTTTGTTCAGTTTTGTCTTTCGTGACCACCCACCCCTTCGCATTCTCTCTCAAATGTCTCCTTTACACCTCTCGTCTTCCCAGTTAACATGATATTTTCATCATGTCTAAAATCTCACCTATACCTGGGTGTCATATGGTCCATGGCTATCAAAAGTGTGCTCTTAAATGCTGTGGGCACACACGGTATCAGACCAAAAGAATTTTGTCGGAGGGTGAACTGAGACTTATCTGTGAGTGTGTATTGAATTTACTATTACATTATATATGTACGCATGCAATGGATACGTTTCGACAGGGTGTACGTACATAATATGTATTATAATGCTATGTTATAATTATGATTACAATGTTCCGCACATATTTCTCCGCTGCATTGTGTCAAGCTGATTGCGTCACAACAAAATGATATTTATGGATGTACCGACGTTGGAGAAGGACGAAGCATCCATGCTGCCGAAAAGCCGGAACAAATTTCTTTTGTATTCACCATTATTATTACTACAACTATTAATACCGTAACTGTAACCTTCGAAAGATATTCAGTTACACACATTTATAATTATAATTACTACTAATACTATAATGAAGGTTACATCCGCTCTATAGTCTGTCCGCGCTTGTATATACATATATGCTGTATAAGCAATATTTGGTGCCATCATTAAAAACTTCCCCCATACAGATACATTCCTACCCCTCTACAATAGTCTCTATCTACACTTTCAGTGAATTCGAAGGGGGAAGGAAGTTTGTGATTCGGAGGGGAAAAAGGAGGGAAAACCACCAAGGAAGCCGTTGGGGTTGAATGGCTGGAAAAGCCATATGTTGTTATATAGTTGTTAGGAAAAAGGCAGCCCTTACTCTGGATTTGAGGTGGTTGACACAAGGGAGAATTCTATTCCGGCAGGTGAAAGCATAAGTATACAAAAGGGGTGATTCCCTTTTCCTGCCCTTCAAAAAGCATTTATACTGTCTTCCATGAGCAATGCCATCAATACACTAAATTCTGGTCCATTTTTATTCTTGAAGCTCTAAAAATTAATCTGTACATGGATTTGGGATTTTCCTTCCAGATGCAATTCACCCCTTTGACTCCCGTACAGCTATGACATGTATGTATGCATCCGTTGAAACAAATACATATAAATGTCGGATCTTGCGGAATATATAAAGAGATCTCCCAGTGGAAATTGATGCAATAATAATAATGACGATGTTGGTGGGGAGACAATAGTCCGGGGATAAGCAATTTTGAGAGAGGGACAGAGGAAGAATTTTCCGGGCGGAAGAGAGGGGGAGAAAAGAGGGATCGGAACATAATTGCCAGAGTTTTAAGTATGAGAATGAATATGTTTGGGAGGGAGAAAAAGGGAGGGAGAGAGAGAGAGAGAGAGAGAGAGAGAGAGAGAAAGGTAAGGAGAGGGCAGAGAGTGTAACAATGAAAGAAATGATCAATTTTCGGGTCTACAAAGGTAAAAAAAAAGTTTCCATTGCATATGGGATGGGGGGGGGGGAAAGCCCGTCTCTACACTTGCGTTGTTTCCTTCCAAATATTGATTAATTTCAACCCCACTATGCATGAAGTACCTTATATGAGGAGGGGGAAATGTGTACCATATATAGGAAAAGAAAGTCGTAATATTACAGAGTCTCAACGAACATACACTACAACACCTGCCGTAAAAAAAAGCCCCACTCACCTGTGCATTGCCATACAGGGTAAAATAGGATATGTGTGTGTACATATGCATTTTGGGAGAAGGACAGAGCATTTTCTGCTAGCTTACCTTTCCCGTCCTCCCTCTTTTTTCTCTCTGTAAAAACTCTACATGCTTCTTTGCCTCTCTTTCTTCATTACTCTTTCTCTCCCTTCCTTTTTATTACGTTTTTTTCCTTTCTCCCATGTCATTACGCTTTCATTATGATTAGTAGTGCTTAGTAATCGCTTTCTCCTCTTTTCCTCTCCGCCCTTTAAGGTGGTTTTCATAACAATGTAAATTGTAATTCCGAAACGAAAGTATTTTTTTTGTCACTACTATGTTGTATTTGCTGTGGAAAGTGAGTGAAATTCAGAAATAAAGGAGATCATATTTTTTACGAGTGTTTTGTGTTCCACACTACTAAGTTGTTCCAATCATCACCGTCCGAGTCATCTTCAAAGCCCCACGATCCATCTTTCACCATGGATAGTGACTTGACCCCGCTCCATTGGCTTCATAATATTGACATTATGGGTCAGTGTGGGTTCGACGACAGTCAGCTCAATGGGAAGCTAAACAGTGTCACCGTCGTGGACCAAACTGATTACAAGTAAGTTTTGAGGCCTCTTTTGATATAGTGTAAAAGTCTCGGACGTTTGTTGTTCTTTTATATACCTATACAACTATAATGTGGTAAGCAGAACTTGCCACAACAATGTTTGTATAATAAACAAGCTACTCATGGGCAAAATGAGAAATCCTGAAAAAAAAGCTTTATGTATGAATGACATTGTTGTATTGGTAAAAGGAGATGTATATACTTTGTAACAGCTGACAAATGTTTCACAACTTTTCACTGTTTTATTGCTGCAAAATGTTTGTGGAGTTGTGAGACAAGTAAATGATCTTGCGGTCACAGGATTTGACTGCAGTTTTGATGGGAAAGGTGTAGAAATTTAATTTAGCATAATGCGACGACACGTATGTTACATGCATTGTTAATGATGTGTGAAAGCCGGAGCCACTGTAATCAACCTCAAAATCCTGGGATTAGAAAAGATTTAGATAAAATAGGCAAGTTCGTCGAGTAATTCCCGTGAAGTGTGGAATCTATAATAATTGTATTAATTATGGATGTGTTATGTTTTTGCAGAACGACGAATAAAAAGCCACCGTTGAGTTACTCGTCACTGATTACGAAAGCGATCAAGTCGAATCCCAACAATAAGTTGACCCTAAGTCAGATCTACAGCTGGATCAAAGAAAACTATTTGTACTACTCATCCGCGGAGCCCTCGTGGCAAAATTCCATCCGTCACAATCTGAGTCTGAATAAGTGTTTTGTCAAAATCCCACGGGGGAAGGATGAGCCGGGGAAAGGTGGCTTCTGGAGTCTGGATGAATCTCTCGTGGGCAGATCTGGGAGCAAGAGGAAGAAGAAGAAAAAGAATAAGAATCTCCACAATCATAATATTAATAACAACATTAGTAGTAATATTAACAATAATATCAACAACAATAACGATGAACTGGCCAACAATAATAATCTCACAAATGGCCTTCTCAGTTGCACAAACCACAATAGTAATAGCAACCTCATCAATAACATAAACATTAATCTGAACAGCACAAGCAGCAACAGCAGTAATCTTAGCACACTTAGCGGAAGTATTGTCTCAAATAATAATACGATCATTGTCACTCATTCGGACAGTGAGGCTTGTACTGACATTTGCCAAGATGAACCCTTTACTATAAGTACACAGGGGGAAATTGTTGAGAGTGAAATTATTGAATCCGAACTCATTTTGGAAAATGTGTACTGGGAATCCGTCCTTGATCTTGATCACTTGATCTCAATTGGAGAACTCTGAAAAAATTATATAAAATTAGAGTTTTTTTTTTTTACAAAATAGTGTGACATAGAAATTAGTACCACCTTCTCTAAAGAAACGTGTGCCGTCCATTTAAAATGCTAAAAAAAATCAAGAAGCAAGTGCTTGCGTACATGGAGAAAGTCCTTAATGAAAAAAGGGTTGTGATCATCAGTTAATATTGGTCACATACAAATATGTATATCTAATATCTACATATAAACGAAATCAACAATAATAATTAAGTATAATACAAATTACAATAATGACACTTACATATCTCATACGCAGTAAAAATGAAACTAAATAGCAGGTCCTGTTCAATAATGTAAGTCATTCAGGACAATATTTTTCACTGTGAGTAAACTGTAAAGGAAAATATTATGAATTGTATTATTAGCATTCAAATAATGTTAATAGAAGTATGAAAATTATTAAGCCTCACGTATGTATTCAAGCCTGAAGAAAGCACAAAGTGATTTGTGACTTGGAAAGAAAAGGAATTGATGATCATATTTTTTTATAACGTAATCATAGTAAACATAACTTCATGTTTTAGTTAAATTGTAATCAGGTGAATGTGTCCGGCAGTTCCGGACAAATTTTAACTTTAACCTAGCTGTAAGTATTCGTAGTAGGAACGAAAAGAAAAGTCATTTTTAATTATTAGTTAAAACATACGTACGGACTCGTACAATGCAGCTACAATTGCGAGCTTTAGAAGCAAAACCAAACAAGTCTCACAAAAGAAGTTTGCGTGGGCAAAAAATACTGTACGAGTTAATGCAACCTTATGGATAATTTCGGTCTTGAAAATGTTATACTTCCAGCTTCTGACCGGAAATTGAAACAGCGGAAAGCCCTGTTGTAAAGGAATTTTTAAATGAAAAAAGAGTCAATTTTCAAATTTATGGACTTGTTTGGATTTACTTCTGTACCTTTCAATTAGGAATGCTGCGCTGATATTATTGCTGTTCACAAAACGCGCTGAAAACAAAATTGGTAATACGTGATCGTACTTTACCAAGAAAAATGCATGATTATTTAAGGAGAAATTCAGTCAGTCAAAATATGACTTCTTTATTGTAAAATGTTTCGTTTCTCGCTCCTTTTTGATCGCTCATTTGGTAAAAGGATCTAGTCATTTACAGTACATTTCATAGCTATTTTTTCCTGTTTTTGGTGGTAACAGCTGCACGCGTAATTTAATTGGTCGGTGATAATATGTGTCTTCTTTGCTTTTTGTAAGTCTGATAAAGACGTTTATAGTAGACTAAGTGGAAACTTGCATGCTAAGATGTAGTTTTTGGTGACCTTTCAAATCAAACCTGTTGAAAACATGCTTTTTTAGCTGTTTAAAAACTTTGGGTAACACCGGTACATGGGGGGTCATCGGTATAGTTTAAAAAAATGTAAAGATGTTCGTTTAACAGAAAACATTCTTTCTGTGAGAAAAATGTGTGAGTAGATGATGTTTCATTCTCATGGTATATAATTAACAATTTGTTATTTGAAAAGTGTGGTGTATGAGGTATGTTTGTATGTGTTAAAATGTCCGTTTGTAAAAACGATTATTCCTCTTATTATTGCAGTAAAGCACAATGCAACAAAGCACGATTATCCGTCCAAATTCCAAGGTCCATTTTGTACTTGAGAATATATTATTACACATAAGATAATAATAAATAATAATTCTGGAAGTATTCTAATCTGGAGTAGAAGTGTAGTCAAAGGGAATGATGTAAGGCGGAGAAGTGTACTTGAACGGCGTATAAGGTGTTTACAATAGCTGTATTTGGGTAAATGAAACTTAATAGGAATATGTAATAATTATATTATTTACAAATTATAAAAATCATGGTAATCAATTTTAATAGTAGAGAAAAACTTGTTTGTTTTATCACTACTGCTGCATAGAACACGAATAGAAACTTATCCGTCCTGAATACACCGGAGAGCACAAAGATTGCACACAATCTGTGATTTGTTTTTTTTGTATTAATGATATTATATAAATTAGTACTAGCATAGTCACTTATATCGTAATTCTTATTGTGAAATGCACAAGTACTATATATGCATTATTAAAGAATAAAAATGCAAACATGATAATATAATAAATACAAATTTGGCTCGTGTCAAATTCTTTTCTGATTAAAAAAGTGTAAATTTCTTATTATTACTTATTACGATTATTTTGATCATTACAGCGCTCATAAACGTAGAACAATAGACGCTTGTAATAAATTGTCGCTCTTACAGGTAATATTTTAGTTGGTTTTCACGTTACACAATTAAAATAAGTAACAGTAATTGCAATGCGATTTTTTCGTTACAGTACCATTACTTTGTTTTTTTTTTTTTTTTTTACTAAAGAACAGTAACAACGGTTTATTTATTATTAACATGTCACGACCCTAATCAATTTCTCAGGAAAGTGTATAATAATTCTTGTTTTTTTTGTCTTGAACTTATGGGAGATTTCCTCCCGTTACTAAATACACTCCACATTACACACCTTTGCTTTTGGTGCAACTTGAAACAGTAACCATAATTATTTTTATTATTAACATTTTATTAAAAATGTTCTGCCATTATTATTATTTTTATTACTATTGAAATACAAAAATTGTGAAATTAGCGGTTTTGCCATTTAAAATATTAATTAAATTATATTTAATCAATATAGTTGTTTGAATAACGCCGTCTCACATTCGGCTGCCTTTCTGTTGCAAGACCTGCGCAGAAAAAAGTAGAATTTCTTTATGAAATTTCTTGTGCACATTTTTTTAACTTTTGCTAGTGGTGTACAAATACAAGCAAAATTAAATTTAGTAATTACCAAATTTAAGAAAATTATAAAAACCTTTATAAATTCTTAAATTATCTACGTACAAGTAAAAAAATCATCTACCGAATTACAAAAATCCAAATAAATTTTGTCGGTCGTTTAAATATAACAAAAAATGCTTTTGGAGGAAAGATGTACTCAAAAACACAAAACATGCAGATCTTGAAAATATTCTTATACAAGGAAACAAAGCTGAAGCAGCTCGAACTTTAGCTTCAATGTCATATCTTAAAACATTTATGGACAATTAAAAACGTTGACTAACCTTGCCACGGTCATTACTTGAACTGCTAGCAGATTGTTCCTCATTCTGGCATTCACGAGATACTACACATAGAAATTCAGAGTGGTCCCCGTTTCCGTAGTTGTACTGCGACCCAATATTGACCAACTGTTCAAATTTCCAACCGTCGGACAAGGTCGACACCATTTGAGTGAGCTCATCCTCATGACATTGAAGAACACGGTAAACATTTGTACGATTAGTAACACTTTCCCCCGAGCGGGATTTTATTCTGTCTTTGACTAGTTTTATCAATTGTGTGATATTGTAAAATTCAGCTTCTTCAAGTACACCTAAAATAGAACAGAAAGAATAAAAGTCAAAATTACAGGCAAAACTTTCTACCTTTTTTGCAATGGGCTAGTTAAGTGTTTGCGTTGTAGAATCTTTGACGAACCGAAGCTTCTAATTTCTAAAATTTCCAAAGTTAATTGCACCAATAAATCCAACAGTCACGAATTTGAAACATCAACAGCTGAGAAACACCCTTGAAAGAAGTGTATGTACCACATACGTAAATATAAACTAAATACAGGTTTATGAGATACATCTGTGTTAGAATAAAGAATGCCAATAATAGGGCTTCAAGTTCAAATTACCTAAAATTGCAATATCAATGATTATACAGCTGCTTATCGCAGCTATTAATTTATCGACGCTGGAGGAAATTATTTTCTCAGGATTAAGTATATATGTACATATACCATTTAAAGTAAACCAAACATGACATAATTTTCCAAGGCTCATAATTTATTGCAAATAGTAAACGCACCTTCTTCAGCTAAATCTTTATTAATGACAAGCTTCCCATGCCGAAGGTAGTTTAGAACTGGACCAAAGTAGGATGGATCACGGTCGATAAGATAGGCTCCTGTGTCATCCTGTTAAATACAAAAACAAATAACAAATGACTTGGATTTATCCCTCGGTATCTTTGAAACATTAGTCTGATAAAACTTCTATAACGAACTAATAAACCCCTTAAGCCTTTCAGCCATTCATATTTATACGTGTACAAGTAAACGAAAAAAAACCACTGCAGATATTTTTGAGGCTCGACATAACTATCGCAAATTATTATACAAAAGCAATATTTCTTAAAAGTCACACGCTCTTAAGCATTTCATTCGCATAACCATAACATTGGATGCACCATCTTTTGCAAAAAGATGCCGCCCCCATAAGAGTTTGGGTCATTACTCTTCCTCACAAAATGACCTTTCAATTTCCTATACCTTTTTGATACATCCACATTTGGATCTCTAGGAAGAAAACTATGTATACTTGCTCACCCAAAAGGAAATCATCCTATTTAAGCCACAATAACAATATTTGCGCATTCCAACCTTTTAAACAATCCAAAAAAAAAAAAAAACCCAAAAAAAGACCAAAAAACAAATGTTCCAAGATGAGAAAACATACCTTGCACGAGTCATGTACTGACTGTTCGATGAGTTTGGCAAGAAATGACGTGGGGTCACGGGACAGGGTCATCCGGGTGGTTTGAAACACTTGTCCCCCCACATTCAGTCGAACCCAATTGTCCTTTGGGTCCTGACCTATCTTATTGTCGTTATTCATTATTATTTAATATTAAAAAAAAAAAAAACTCAACACTTATATTACTTATAGAGCAACAACAACAACAATAACTTTTTTAATGATTTTTTTTTTCTTGGGGGAACTCCTTGTTTTCTTTTGTTCCCCAAAAAAAAAAGAAAAAAGAAAGGGGAGGTCGTCGATCTGCGGGATTTTTTGTTCCTCCTGTTTTCCCCCCCTTTATTAATTTGGGTAATAGATGAATTGAAGAACGAAAAAAAAAAAAAATAAATAAAATCACTTGTTTTGCTTTGAAGTTGTTGCGGATTTTTGTCTCTTCTTGTCTTCTTGTCTCCCTATATACGTGTGTTTCTTTGTATGTGTATTGGGGGGGAGAGAGGAGATCAGAGACAATGGAAAGATAGAGAGAGAGTGCGAGAGAGAGAGAGAGAGAGAGAGAAGAAAAGAATGTGTGCGAGGATGATGAGGAGACACGAAAGAGAGAGAGAGTGCGGAGTGCGAGCCTTTTTGGATGGAAAATACCTTTGAATGCTCAGCGGTTTTTCTCATCCACTCAAATCTCGGCCGTGCATAAGCAAATGACGTGTGATCTTCCTTCGGGCTGGCGCTCCACTCCTTTCCCAGTCTCTCCTTTCTCTCTCTCTCTCGCTCTCTCTCTCGCTCGCTCTCTCTCTCGCTCTCTCTCTCAGTTCACCTCAAAACTCCATGGTTCCAACCGTCTTTTTGCTCCATTATAGTTTTCTATGCTTTTCTTGTCCATCCTTTTTTTTTCCTCTTTCTTTTCCTCGGAAAATGCACACATGGAGTCAGGAAAAGCAGAGAGAAAACGTTGCTTTTTGCTCGTTGGGTTCGAGAACGGAGAAGCTGGCGATTTTAAATATGTTTTCTTATTTGTATATCTATTATATAATATATTTTTAAATATATAATTTTACAAATATGTGATAGTTTACTTCACAGGCTATACAAAGCATATACGTGATATGGTGAAGATTGAAGATGGAAGATAGTGAAGGCGGATAAAATGAAGTTGATTTTATGTATTTATTTTATTTTGACTCATTTTCCCCGGTATTTTGTGAAAGGTAAGATGGTAATATTTTTGGGGGGATATTAAGCAATGTTCTAAAGTGCGCTGAAGAGAGGTTATAATAATAATTTGTAATATTCATAATAATTTATAATTACAATACATTACTTTTTGCCGTATTTTCATTTTTTATTGGGTACCTTTTTGCAATACCTTTTTGAAAATACCTTTTTGGAGTGGGACTGGAGATACATTCTGATTTGTTTGAACTAAACGGAGATAAGTGGGACGGTTTGCATTTTTAAGAGTAATGGTGTATACTTATTTTTAAAATCTTGAAAATGTGTGGACGTATACGTATGTATGTATGTATATAGCTATTTGTTATTTTTTTTTCTTTTTTTTAACTTTTCTGTTAGATTTGCGGAATTTTCTTAAAGTTTGACCGTTATAGTTCAAGATTTTTTATTGTTTTCAAAGTTCCAGAAATGTATACCTAAAGATTTAAGCTGGCTTTGTTTGGATTTTTGTGGAGCAGAGCAGAATTGCAAGTGTGTTGCCAGTGTGCCAGATTTTTGTACGATGAGAAGATAAGTTTTGTAATTTCCGAATTATCCTCCAGATTTGCTGAACTAAATGCGTTTGGAAGTTTTCGTTTTACGTTTTGAAATTTATTTGAAAGCAGTCGGAGAATTCGTAGTTCGTATTAGATTACATTAGATTAGAAGTTTGGGCATGTTTTTCGTTTTGGAGAAATGAACTGACACTTTTTTTTAAATGTTTGTCGTTATGAATAAATGTATTTATTATCTATATGCAAGTTTTTTTATTTGACACAGTTTCTTACTTGTTGGTTTCTTCTCTTGTACATATAGGTACAGAAAAAAAAACCCCGGAAAGTCCCGAAATGATGTAGTAATTCATTTTCAATATAGAATCCAGTTCTTATACATTGCTTAATTGGATAAAAACAAAGGAAAGGATTGTTCAGGCTTAGTGACGTCAACAGTACGGTACTATCCCTGCGACTATTTTATTTTTCACCGAAACACGTGCTTTAACACTGGCCTTTATTTGTGCAAGGACATGGTATAAATGGTGCCACAAATTCTGCAGAATTGTTACCGCAGTTAATAAGGGATCATTTGAGTGTTCAAGAAACGGCGAGGTCAGAATTGTTGATTACGTGTGTAACTAGTGTAATTATAGTAATTCCCTCCAATAAATTTGGTCATAGTGTCAAATATATATATGGATGTGCGTAGGTGTAGATAAGTAAAATGTTTCAGGCAACCTCGTGGGAGAAAGCTCACAATTCACTTGGACTAGGAGGGATACAAATTTCCCCTCAATTAATTAATTTTTGAACTTTTTCAGACACATGCTCTATAAAATATATAAATACGATTCCAGGGGGTTTATTCTCCAAACAGTCTTACGACAAATCCAATGCAATTTCGTATAGACTTACGACCTACACGACCCTTTCTAGAATAAGCCCCCTGAAACGCTTGTGCATTAGTCGTTAAGGAGTAAATATACTTGTCACAAGAAGGAGACCCAACGTCTCATTTCTATTCCTAATATCGTAGTCACGTCCAAAAAGCGATCACAGGCGTAAAAACAGCGTAAACATCACAGCCATTCATTGCGATATGGAAGACATCCCTTCACTCAATCTTTCTAGCCAATCCGGATCCTCATCATCTGCGTTTTCTTCCGAAGAACCGGCTTCCCTGGAACGAGATGGACGGGTGAAAACCCTGGACAAATCCTGTGAATATTAGTAATAGGGCAAGTTTACACACACGTACATACATTTACAATTTAAAATGACCTCAAAGTAGTAAGTACTGTCGTTCTTGGCTAAAATAATAATATAGACAATTACAAGGTCGTACTTTTTCTTAAAAAAACAAATTTAACATCAGCAATGTATGTGTAGGGTAACGATCCTAAATGCGATGCTTTCGTCAGTTAATGCGGTCAGTGATTTTTTGTTTATTTTTTGTAGTTGCAACAACACCATTTCTCAAACAAAACAAAGCTGTTAGACAACTTATAATATACCGATCAAATAAAAATATTATCGTGGACTATCTCTATATGCATACGTATTCAAACAAAAAATATTTTAAGTTTGAGCTCGAAACAAAATTTAAATTTATACGCGTTCAAATTGAAAGGTCATCAGACGGATTATCTTACTGGAACAATATTTTTTAGTAAGGCATTTGAAAACCCATCTAGAATTTACCATTACTTCAAACGTTTTTTGCTTTTGAAGTTAAGATATCTTAAAATTTTAATATTTCGGGATACGTTGATGGATAAGGTGTGGCCGCTAATGGTACCAAAAAATTTCATTTTAACCAGTACAAAATGAATTACAGAACTAATCCTACAACGGAAGAAAGGTAAAGGATCGTAGTCACTCCAGCAGAATATTTATGCTAATATCTTCACACCAGAGGCTATAAGAAAATCAAGTTAAGACCGCATTAACACATTAGTCAACATGGAGTGACAGAATCACGCATTTCCACATGGTATGTTCTTGGTTTACTTTTTCAAAAATTGTTCAGAGATGACAAAGTGATTGTTTTGGAAGTTTTTTAAACATCAAGTTGAGACTGCTCTCTTTCGGAAAAAATGTGTGTTAATATTAGTTAACGCGTGCTAGTGTTTATGTAAAATAATCCAATGAAATTCGTTAAAACAGTGACCGCATTAATGTTACCCTTCTAAAATAATATAAAATAAACGCATTCCTAATTATTTATAATATACCACTATAAGAATTATGTATACATATACAGATAGGTAGATGTGCATTCACACATATTCAGGACATTTTAATGGAATCATTCCATAATTTTGTGTGGCAGTGAAAGTTATTTCCGGCCGCACACCGCACGGCAATAAAAATTTGATCACTATAAATTAATATAAATAATATTTTTAATACTAATTAAGACAGAAAAAAATACTAAAAATCAAGGAATGAGTCAGAGTCAAGGGACATAAAAATGTAGATTTAGTTAGTAATGAAAGCGAGACCTTGTGCAAGTACGGGTACTCCTGTAACCCTCCTTCGTTGAAGACAAAAAGGACATTGGGAAGGTTATTGGTAATGCACTCGACCAGGTTATCCGTGAGTAGTCGCCAGGCCGTGTGCTCCTCATCATCTTGGCATTGGGGACTGACGTAATTTTTAATCACAACAACACCTGTAAACATTCTTCAAGCCATTAGAGTGGAACGGACAGCCAAAGGAATGAGAAGGGAATTTGTGAGCCCCAAAAGGCTCTTTTCCATTTCTATCAACTAAGCATCCAAATATTTAATTTTATGAGTACAAAACAACGTCATATAAATACATGCACGAGATATTTTGCGTGTATTTGACTGAATGAGTATGGAAAATACTACGTTTATATTCTAAAAAGTGAATGGGAGGGTGTATATTCTATGGGGATTAGTGTATACATAATGAGGATTGTATTCAGAAAGCCTCAAGTTCACCTTGTTTGGCCAGGTTGAGCACGTGCTCCTCAGGGCTGAGGATCTTGTGGACGTTCTCCTTGTACGACCTATTCCGTCGTGGCTCTTGCGTATCCACAATCATCATTTTCGTCTCCAAGATCTCAAAATATTTGGTCCAGTAAAACACATTTTGAAGGTATGGAACCTGACATTGGCAAGGACTCAGTTCAACCGTGTCATCCACCTGGTCATTTCTTGGGGAAATCCCGCTCTCATTCTCCTCACTTGGATGCACGAGACTCAGTAAAGATTTGACTCGTTGGTTTAGCTACAAAACATTATGTTTTGTAAGGGAAAATTACAGAATAAAAATAAATAAAACTAAATAAAACGACGCAATTAAACACAGAAATACTCCTTTCTTAAATAGATAGGGATTATTATGCACAGGTATGGCAGAAATGAAGGCATGAGGCATTTTGCAGGGACAAGAAGGAGGGGCAACGGCGGAAATCATGGCAAATGTATAATTATTGTGTAAAAAGATAAATAAAAATCAGAATAAAAATGGGCGTACGGGAATTTTATTAAAATTAGAAGAAAATTATAAATTAAGAAAATGATAAAATTAAAGTGACACTTACATCCGTCAAGCACTCAAAAAGCCGGGGATTGTCGGGGAAATTGAATTGAAGAATGAGAGCATCAATCCAAGTCTCTCCCATGTGCTCGCTATCAATATTTGCTAGTTGGCCCATGTACTCCATGATTACATTGGCGATGATTTCTCCAGTCTGATATCCTCTTAAACAATTGTATCACACATTTCCTACTGGAAGGAAAATCCTTATTTATTATAACGTAATTTAAAAAAAAAACGTTTCACCACTAAAATCTACACATTTGAACCATAACACCATCCAAGAGGTATTGCACCTTTTCAAATGTCTTGAAACTCCCCAAAAACACCCCAAATGAAAAAAAAAAGGTTGCGCTTTGCGATTCAATAACTTAATCAGATTAAAAATAAACTGTACACATTTACCCAAGGTATGATGATTACAGTGCAAAAGCTCAGAAGAGTATTAAAAAAACGTGTTTCAACATATAACTCTTCACACGCAATGGTTAAAGGCCGTCGGCAGAGAGTTGATACACGTACTATAGGTTAGAAAGAAGGAAGTTTTTGTTTTTTATGCTTTTTTTGCCATTTAATATTTGTTTAACCCCTTCTGGCTCCCTTCACTGATTACAAGAGAATTTTTAGGAATAATAAAGTTTTTATGCACCTTTTATAAATATATATGAAAGGGGGTAAGATAAAAACAAAGACGGAGGGAAGCGAAGACACCCTCCAAAGTGGGGTTAGTTAATAGTGTTTCGCCCCTTGTAGAATTCTTCTTTCTTATCTGTCCAAAACTTGTTTTTCCCGTGCCTCATCGCCCCCATGTAAGCCAACATAGTCCATGCATACATACATACATACACACTCAACCCTTTTAATTCTTTTTTTTACTCTTCATTTTAGCTATGCATTTTCATTTTTATCAACTACAGCACCATCACAAGCCAATGTCAAACCCACGCAATAACATGTGAAAGTGACGCAACAAAGCACTTGTTCTCATTGTTTGTAACTACTCCATATACTATAAATTCTGCTTGAAATACAATTCTCAATGTGGCATATAATATATACATATAGATTTTGTTCTTTTTTATTTCCATGATGACTATTGTTACGAACATTGAAGCTGACGGTAATAAAAATGGATATTGCTAGTTAAAATACTCCGTATAAAATTACAGCACATAGCCCAATTAAGGTCATCCTTGTGTCATGCTCGTGAGAGAACCCATTAAAGTCAGGAGATGGTTCCATTGTACGCTGCCAAATACGAATCAAAGATGAAAATAAAAAAATAAAATACTTACCTGGAATTTCCAGCCACTATCATATTCTCTGTGAATGGCAATATTTTTTTTTTCTTGACATAAATTTTCCCAGAATGTTTATTTCTTCGGAATGACTCCTTGTTTTTTGTTCGTGTTGTCTTTACTATACATTTATTGCATTCGTGTAATAAGACGACATTGAAATCTACGGAAGGGGTTAAATAATAGTAAGAAAGGGATTGAAAGGGGGAAAAATCACATCGTTGATACACTTTCAGCTGTAGTCGAATTATTGTGAGTTTTGAAAGACTTTTTGGAGAAAGAGAAAATCTGGTGCGGTAAGAGCATTATATGATTATATGGGTAAAAGCCTGGCTTTTTGTGGAGAAAAATCATCGATTATTACTTGGACACCAGGAAAGGTCTTCGTTCTCACGGTGTTTCCCCTCTGCTCCTACATAATGGATGTGGGGGTTCACCTTTATCATGCCCGTGGAAAAGCTCCCTGTGTCTGAGTTTTGTACGTCAAATGCGGGTTATAAATAAAAGCCACAAAGCACTTTACTCTCCCGCTTTTTCTCGCTCTCTCTCTCTCTCTCTCTCTCTCTCTCTCTCTCTCTCTCCCTTTCCACTCCGGGAAAAGGCACTGTGGCGGGGGATTTTAGGAAAATCTATGAATTTTAAGACCTCAATTGGTTAATGATACTGGACAGATTCGGGGCAATCGGATTTCCTCCTCCATCTCTCTTGGCACTACTCCGGTGGCTGCGGTTATTTTGGGAGAGATGAAGAAACACCATTGATGAAATTTAAGTGGGATTTTGAGGGGAAATCAAGTAAATGTGATTACGAACAATTTGTATAAGGGAAGAAGAGTGGTGCCATCAGGACGTGGGAGGAGGACCCCTGCCACTCTCTCAGTACTTTGATGTGGAGAAAAATTCGGAGAAAAGATTACGAGAGCAATAATGTGAGAGAGACACTCGACAAGACTCCCGTCAAGAGACTGGTGTTGATGTGCTTTATGAAATAATTCAATATGTGATGCTAAAAGATTTTAGATGCCTTGTGCTTGTAGCTCACCCTCTATGCATATATGCTTCCATGGGTGTATGCATATACATATCTATAATTACGTATACACACGGAACAGAACAGGAGGACACATTCTGGGTTTTCATATTTATAAGTGCGGCACAACAAAAACACTCACATTTGATTACATTTTCGGGCTCCCGCCGCTCGTATTCCCTGAATTGGGAACACAACCTCACCTTAATTGAGGTGGACGCGGGTCGGATTTTCCAGTACTTTACAACATTGACGTCAGTCTGCGATGGAGGAAAGAGCAAACGAGACAGAGAGAGTGAGAGAGAGAGAAGGAGAGACATAAAGTGTTTGTCAAGCTTTTTAGACGGCACGTGTGGGAGTCAGAAAAAAAATTCCGGGCGTCTCCGTCCAATATCCGTTTGTATATGGAGAAGAATATGCAAACAATAATACTAAAAAAAAGCAGTTCGGAGCTATCCTTGCCTGCAGTAGCCTGCAGTATCCTGAATTTCGGGGAGACAGTCCTCAAGTCGTTACCATTATTTTCTCTTGTACAAGTATAGGCGAATAGGCGATTCTATACAGATGTCATTATATGTATTCACGCACTAGAAGGCACTCATACTACAGCAACTCCGATCCTTATCCTTTGTTGTTGAAAAATAATAAAAAAAAAGATCGTTGTGAGTCATCCACCGAATTTTCTCCGGGACTGGGAATTCCGGGTGAAAAAAGGGCGTTTTACCCGGTTGTATTTTGACTGCAGTTTTTCACTGCGGTAATTGCAGAGAAAAGTCCGATTTTCAGATAAAAATAAAACTCCTTTGCACACATGCAGTCTGGAATGCTAACGCGAATGTCAATGCAACGAAGGCTGTATGACTGAAATAATTAAGGGATTACAAAAGTGTACAAGCAGAGCCAGATTACTTATTTCTATTCGTGTATACCCAGGAAAGTCGTTGAAGTACTATTTACAAGACTTTGTGGCTTCAAAGGCATCAACTAGTATTTTTGACTGAAAATGCTTATCTATATAGTGAGTAAATCATGAAAAATAGTTTGGGGGACTAGTTTTTTCCGTATGAGATATGAGTCATTTAATATGCTACCAGCTTAATCCCCTAATCATGTGCTTGTGGTCAAGATGAAAGACGGTCAATGGCAATTCGGAAAGTCAAACCGCACCTACAGTTTATCCACATGATTTCACTGCGCGAACAAAACAGTTTTGCCGGCATAAGTGATAACATGTCGGCAAATTTATTACGAAACTGGTCAGTACTGGTTCTGAGTACCAACTTTGGCCATACTGTGAATCATTTAAAAATTTTGCCGTGACCTTTAGAAAGATTTTCAGTGCTCAAAAATCCATAATTTTGATATTCTACATACAGTGTGTAAATCCTGTTTGTAAATTTCGTTAATAAAGAAAACCTTTTGCGTGCGCTATTTCAACTAAAATAATGCTATACTCTTTGATTTCCCACGAGCCATTGATAATAATCTTTCTAGCTTTCGTATTTCTAGTAATACTTTTGCTGCAGCGTTTTATCTGAAACACACTGTTCATTTGTAATCCAGACTTAAATGCATAAATAAATTATCGTCGCTCCTATTTGTTACATTTCTAAGTTTACTATGATTTTCCCAGCAAAAACCAACCCTTTTCGAATTGCGTATTCGAAAATAAAAATTTCCCCATTTTGCCTTCACTCTGTCGTCTTCCCTCAGTATACTTCCGTTGAAAGCACGATTTATTATTTCGTAAATAATAAATCGTGTTTTCAACGGAAGTTAAATAATTACTCGTAATTATAATTATACTTCCTTCCTTTCATCCTTCGAGGGTTGCCTGAGTAACTCTTGTAGTACAGCTCACCGCAGGGGAAACTCA
>JAQGBT010001762.1:0-28968 GCA_034698585.1 Disparrhopalites patrizii | reverse complement strand
CGCCCTAGGAGAAATAGGCGCAGTGAAGATGGAGGATCCTCCGGAGAAGGCAGTTCGGCCTGGGCTGGAGTGAACGGTGGAATTCCTGAATGGTTTACGGTATTTAATTACTGATTACTTTCCTTTTAAAAACAGTCAGGAACATTTTTGAGGAAAATTTTTTCAGGAAACATTTTCCAAAAATATGTCCGTCATGATGTTTTTTCCTATACTTAGACGGAGGTGGCGTTAACATTTGATGCCGTTGACCTCTTGGGTCAAGCTCTGGATGCTTTAGGGAGTATTCAGGAAGTAGAAATCCCACCTTTGCATTGTCAATCCTCCAAATCATGGCCTCAAGGGTACTCTGTAATCAACATAATGAAAACGGTAGTTAACATTTATTTTATGCTGGCAAAGCATGAGATTAATCAAATTCCAGAAAAAAATCTGTATGTAATTCGTACGTAATTTTTAGTCACATATTCAGGGGCTGACGGGTTGGATTCAGTTCAACACAACCGGCTTTCGCATGGACATTGGTTTAGAAATTGTTCAACTCAAGGAAACGGTAATCTCACTTTTTAGAATTATCATGTACAGGTTGCCACGAAACATTTGCCTCCCCCACTAACGCTATGATGCGATAATGTCTGTCTCTGGAAATCAGTGCTTACGCTGTGAGAATGTCGACAATAAAGCAATTATACATACCTACATAATGCTTTTATTGCGGATCCAGAGAAAACATTTCATCCCGAATTCTGATTTTTGAACTTGGCGCGAAAATAAAATGTCTGTTCCTGAAGACGGAATCAAAAACTTAATTTTGCCGAAAATTCTTTTAAGAATTTTTAATTCTTTTTTTAACTTTAAAAAAACTGCCATAACTTGGCGAATCTTGATCGCATCGGGATGAAATGTTTTCTCTAGATCCGCAATAAAATTCTGCATAGAATAAATGTTTTGAGTATTCTTAGCGTTATCGCATCATAGCACTAAAGGGGGGGACAAATGTTTGGTGGGACCCTGCATACATGTACGAATGTATGAATGGATTGTGCTATTATAAGTGAACGTTAAGAAATAATTATAATTTGTTCATCAACGGCTTTTGAAGGGACTGGAGAAGGTTGGTGCCTGGGACGCCAAGTTTGTCAATAAGATCATGTGGGATAATAGACGACCAAATGAAGTCTTGGCTGTTGCACCTGACGAGGACATCGTCGGTAAACCGACGCTGAAGGGAAAGCACCTGATTGTCACGACCATTATGGTAAACATTAAAATCCTGATTTTGTCTTTCAAGTCGTTAAATTTTAAGTCACTTGCATTGTGAAAAAGCGTTCTTTACCGGTTTATTATTTTATTTTCCTTTCGCGCTTGAAATCGTACTTGAAATTGAATTTTTAAGCCGCTATTTGAGCAAATTTCGAACACGAGTAGATTTATAGTTTCGAACATTATTAGAAGCAAGAAAATAGGTAAAAGTTAGAATTTTAGCTTATTTTAGTTGGGAATAATTTCAGCAAGAAAAAAACTCCTAACTAATCTTGGTTTCGGACTGATTGAGTTAAGAATCAGAACTCCGGGCTGGGCAATGTAATGTTAATCAATTTCAAGTGCTTCCAAACAACTCAAATTGTCAAGTGTGAGTTGCTATACAGTTAAACAATTTCGAACTTGAAAATGAACTTGGTCCCGAAATTGATACTCGCGAATTAAACTTGGTACAGATAAGGAATCCTAATTATGAATTTGACGATATTTTTCGTATAGGGGGCACCCATGGCCATGTGGAAGATTTCGGAGACTCCATTAACCGACAATGACCGCTTCGAAGGTTATGCCGTTGATATAGTGAAGCATTTTGCGGAAATGTACGATTTTACTTTCACCATTAAACCCGTGGGAGACGGCAAGTACGGCGGGCAGAATGCCAAGGGGGAATGGAATGGAATGGTCCGGGAAGTGATGGATGGGGTAACTTGAACCAATCTTTATTTCTTCAAAGAAAATTACACTTGTGCATCAAAAGTCTATTTAATTACCATTAAAAATGGAGGTTGCAGACATTGCCGTGGCAGATTTGACAGTAAACAAGCAAAGAGCTGCTGCCATTGACTTGACCATGCCCTTTATGACCCTGGGCATTTCCATCTTGTTCGTGGCACCCACCAAAAAATCCCCAAGTTTGTTGTCTTTCATGGCTCCCATGGACTGGGAAGTATGGATGTATGTGTGCTTGGCCATTGCAGGGACGACCATGACCCTTTTCATGTGTGCGAGGTCACTCCATATCATTTGTATTTGGGATTATATCGATTTATTATTACCATAAAAAATAAGAACAAAATAATTTCTATAATTCCGTGTATGAAAGGAGTGGTTTTTTTTTTTACTTTTTTATATAGTGAATTATTTTTTATGAATTCTTCTGTATTTATTTTTAGAGTCAGTCCATTCGAATGGATTGTCCCACATCCGTGTATTGACGACCCAGATGAGCTGGAAAATGAATTCACCCTCAGAGATTCCTTTTTCTTCGTCTTGGGCACCTATCTATGTCAAGGAGCTGCCATTGCCCCAAAGTTAGATATTTGATTACAAAATATACATATATTTAGATGCATTTCTTTATTTTGGAACGGGCCAACAATGTTAACGATTTTTTATGTGAATTTCATAGAACAGCATCGACGAGGATGGTGGCCGGCTTCTGGTGGCTATTTACCCTCATAATGGTCTCCTCGTACACGGCCAATTTGGCCACGTTTTTAATCGTCGCCGATATGGACATCATCATCCGGAGCTTGGATGACCTTCCGAAGCAGGATAAGGTTAAATATGGCTGTTTAGGGGGTGGAACAACAGGCACATTCTTTAGGGTAAACGTTTTTTTAACAAACTAATTCCTCAATTATTCTTGGCTTATTCATTATGGCTCAATTATTGTTGGCCCTGGTAATATTTTTCGCCGATTAGACTTCTCCCTTTCCGGTGCATCGAGCCGTTTGGAAGAATATGATGGCGATGACCAAGGCCGGTGACCCCGTATTTCAGACCAGTAATCGTGCTGGAGTGGAGCGGGTTGTCCGGGATGCGGGGAAGTACGCTTTCTTCATGGAATCCACCGGGATTGAATATAATGTGGAGAGGAATTGTAAGCTGGATCAAGTGGGTGGATTACTGGACAACAAGGGCTATGCCATTGGCTTGAAGAAGGGCTCCAATTACACTCAACTCCTGAGCAGTGCCATTTTGAAGTTCCAGGAGAAAGGGATTTTGGATGAGCTGAAGCGGAAGTGGTGGAAGGATGAGCGGAAGGATAATGCTTGTGATGTATATACTTAATTAATTTTGCAATATTTTTTTATTTCTTGTTATGTGTGTCAATTCGAGATTTTAACCTTGGTTTTTTGTTTGCATAATTAAAGGATGATGAAGAAGAAGGTGGAGGAGGAGTAGAAGCTTTGACTCTTGCCAATGTCGGTGGAATTTTTGTAGTTTTGGTAGTTGGCTGCTTTCTCTCCATTTTCGTCTCTTGCTACGAGCTCATCACCTCAGCCCGGGATTTGTCGGCGGAAAGTAATGTAAGCGTCTACCGGAAGGAACCCGGAAGTTTAGTTTTACTATTACCCGAATAAAATAGGCTTTAATAAAATAAAATAATTTATTTTAAATAATCTTTTTTTTTTGGCTTTCAGGACTCATTCTGCACGGAGCTTATCAACGAACTGAAGTTCGCTTTTACTTGCAAGGGAAGTACAAAGCCCGTGAGGAAGTCCCCGGAGGATGAGGATGGTGGCCAGGATGAAGAATGTGGGAGTGAGAAGTCTAATAAGAGCATTTGTTCCAGCAAAGGTACTTCGAAAAAGGGAAGCAAGGCGGGATCGGATAAAGCTTCGGATAAGGCTTCCGATAAAAGATCTTCGGCTGAATCTGAACGCTCTTCTGCGAAGGAAACGTGCGTTACCGGGGCCCTGCACATTAGCTATAAAAGTGCGAAAGAGCAGTGAATAAAGGGAGCGAACTAGTTTCATGGAATATTCAGTTATAGTATCAGTTATTATAATAAAATAAAAGGTATAATACTTTTGCGTAGAGTTCCTTATCGGTTACTTTATTAATTTTTAGAACTTCAAATCGTACTTCAAATTTAATTGATTTTTTATGCCAGTATTTAAATGGTACTCGAACTCGTTTAAAAAGCCAAGTATAGATATAAATACCCCTTTGAAGTTCGTCTAATCAACTACCAAAGTGCGATACTCTATAAACGTTAATATGAAATTAAACTCAGAATTAATACGGGCGAGTTTAGTAGCGAATTGCGACTAGCAATCAAGTTTTTTCTACATAAAATGACAAAAAACATGGTTCACTAAACAACCTTTAAAGGCTTTAAAGGCTCCAGTTTCAGCATGAAAAATACTCTGAATTGAAATCCGTTTCGAGCTGGATTATCGATCAGATATCCGAACTCGACAATTTAAATAAACGAGTATACTCGTTATTAATTAATTAATTATTAATTAATAATTAATTAATTATTAATTAACTATAGTTAATTAATTTCGACTACCTACAAAACTTCCGATTAGTGTAGGACGAGTGTCCGGCTAAAAATTGTCTTGCAATTGAAATTGGTCCCGAAATTGATTTTCGCAAATTGAACTTGAACCGATAAGGAACTCTACGTCTAGCACATCACATTTGTTGTTCCGTATGTATTGTTCGCCCGTAATTTAAAAATCCAGGTGATGACCTTTAGGATTTAGGCTGTAAAAGTATGGCGGAGATGGTGAAGCAATATTCAACAAATAAAGCTTCGCGTGGTCCATTTCGACAATTTTGCTTATTTTGTTGTATTGCTTTAGTATATAGCTTTTTGGTTGTGTCAAACGTTGCTGTATGTACACCCTGTCCTATTAAAGCTATCGTTTTCCGTATAATCATGCCGAGAGCACGTGTGGGAAATTGCGGATAATAACAGTGGCTCTGATCACCTGCAGCTAACGCAGGTCCACGTCACCGCGATTCCTGGGAAAAATGTTAAACAAGCCAAGATTGCCCTCTGGACAAATGCAAGTCCAATATTAATTTTTTGTTATAGACTGTTTTCGTCGCCAAACTAATTATGGCACTTTGTAAACATGAAGGTATCACACTCTCCACTGCGATGTTCTCAAGCAATTATAACATGCATGAATTATCTCGCGGTAATAAGACAAATACATATAATACATAATTTTAATTTTTATGTTTCAATCCATACCAGAGTGTTTGGTATAGGAAATTGTTTAATTCGTTTTCAGTTGAGACATTTGTAATTCCAGGTCTAGTTTGCACCGTCTGGGCTAGCTTTTTTTATTAATTTAACCTAGCATTTGTACAGCATTTAACCAACAGTGTGGTAGGTAATGTAAATATTGTAACAAAGATACTTAATTGCAATTGCTTCCGAGTAAACAAATGTATGTATTAAGATTATAATTGTTCTTTTAATTTCAGTGATTTCTTTTACATAAACATATTCTGAAATGAAATCGCGAATTATCTTTAATTGTAATGGTCTCCCGCCCACCACAAAGAAATTTTTGGACCAATTAACAATTTTGTATGAGTTCCATCTTTGCGTTAAATTTTTGCGGGACAATTATCAGATATTATTTTGGCATCACTATAGTTATCTCTCCTGTACAACGTTAATGACGTTAATTCCGGGGTAAAAACATTAATGTTAACGATGTCCAGCATTCTTTAAACACCCACGGCTGCGAACGTTTTCCAAAGGTAATTGTAATCATTTAAAGTAATAACGTATATTGCTCACACCAATATGCACGTGTAAGCTAACCCATATATAATTGAATGCTCCAGCATCGCAATTAAATAATTCTACGGCGATTCAATTGTCTACAATCGGCTATACTTAATAAATTAAAGCTCGCAGGAGAAGACGCAAACTTACCCTGGGAATCAACAACATTTTTATTTCCACGACTTTGGACGACCAAAATCTTTGAATAGAGTCATGGGAATTTTGTCCAAGATTAATGGAAATAGGAGGAAGAGCCCTGGACTTGTCCAGCACTTGAAGGATTCCGACGTAGTGTCTTTTTCGTAAAAAGGAAAGGCATGTCAAACAGGTTTTATCGTCTTCCGTTTGGAAGAATTTTTTTTTTTCGTGGGAATTCTTCATGCGGGTTTAAATTACATAAACAAAAACGATGAGGTTTCTTGCGTGCGAACATGACGTTATGCATGTTCGTGGAGGCGCTTGTTTTTTTTAGAGGATAACAAACATTTTAAATGTGGTTCAAAAATGTTAATGGCGTAGTTTCAGAATGTATAATATAGAGGCATCAAGCTATCTTCGGTCATTATTCCTCCTTCCATGAGTGAAATAGGTGCTCCTGAAGCTTGTCTGGTTTTTATAGGAATGTGATTTTTGTTTTTCCTTCAGTTTATCCTTCAGTTTGAATCGTGTTGTTTATTTCGTGTTTCGTAAACTTGTTTGCAAATGTTTGGTAATCTAACGCCCATTTGCGGAGATTAAAATGCTGGGAAATTATTCGCTAGTGTACAACCAAAATCCACCAAAAAGAAGTGTCTGATCGAATATTTTTCAAGCAATTTGTTGGATTTACCCGATACAAAATGGGCATATGATTATTAGAAACTGGTTCGGAAAAATGTGGCATGTGTTCTATTGGGCGTTAATTTCAGTGGTGCTTCACGACGAATGGTTTTGCCTGGGACAAGAATACCTTCCCCTGATAAACAAGTGTTGTGGGAATGACCGGTATTACGACTTCGAAAATGACAAATGTGAACTAAAAATATCTGAAATTGGGCGAGAGAATGCGGCCTATGCTTTACACGACGCCGTAAATTTAACGAGGGATTTTTTCTTCGTGAATAAAAGACTGATATTAGATTTGAGAGGGAATTATAGCGAGGAGATCGATCATTTTCGGTTCAGGTAATTGAAATGCACTGAATTTATATACATATGTTTATATATAGTATTTATATATTTACAGGATGATTTTAATTTTATTAATAACATTTTTGTAACAATATTGTTGTTGTTACGTGTAGTAGTTTACCAAGTAATAGCTCGTTGAAAGGGTCAACATTTGTCATTTTTTGCAATTTTCGACAAAATATATTTTTCACGTATAGGTATACAACGATACAACCTGCAGGGACTAATTTGAACAAATAAAAGTCAATTTTTGCGGGAAATGAAATAACGAATCTAATGAAAATGTTGCTGAATCATTCATAGTTTGAAGAAAGAATTCAACAATTAATTTGATTATCCATAATTTTGCAGGTTTGGCACACATTTCCCAACCTGCACCAACGGAACCTTTCTAGCTCAGTTAAACATTGCCGGGATCCCAACGAGTCAAGAAGGGATTGACCACGATCCAGAGCAATTAATCCCTTTTGCCAATTTTACAACGAATGGACAATTGAGAATCCGCAATGAATATTATTCAACGCCAGAGTTTTGCATTTTAGGGTATAACATTTGAAATTTTATTTTACTCAACTGAATTAAGTTGTTATTTTTTAATTTGTGGTGATTTGGTTTCACTTCCAAAAATGTACAGATTTGAACTTACAAGTAAATGTGAGTTTACGAACGTTTCACGATAAAATAATGTAAATATAATAGGCTTACCGGAAATACCTTGAATGTTCGAGTGTGCAATGCAACCTGCGGGGGCCGAACGCCTTGTGTTCGCAAATGCTGTGACTTGAATCAAGTATGGAATATTTCTCGGGGTGGAAGGCAAGGATGTGCCCCCGCCGGAAGTCATTTTTGGACTCCCAACCTTTACTCTAGTCCGAAAGTCCCGTTGAGTCCCCAAGAGATAAATTTGACTCATATTCACTACAAAATTGTCCATCCTCGGGAATTATGTCAGGACGATGAAACTATACCGACCTACTGGGAACACAGGGATTACATGGGTCGATATTTCTGGTTAGTATATCCGGAACATTCACAAATGGAAATTATTTTTCTGGGGTATAAAATCAACGTCGAAAAATAAAATTGGAGCTATATCTTTATTAAATCTATATCTTTATTAAATCTATAAACTTGCCCAGGAAATTCCGGTTGGGCGCCCATAATGAGGTCTTTGTGAGGAGAAGCCGGTATACCTGGACAAGAAGGACAGAACCGGAAGACACTTATTGTGTTGATGGAGAAATTAATTCCAACTTTTGGGTTGGCGAAGATCAATCGGAATTTTCTGGAATGCAGCACGATGAATTTTTTCTTCATTGCTTGCCGTCGCAGCCTCCAGATGTGATTTAAAATTTACATGTTTATTAAAATTATTTCAGATACCGATATACTTGTTATTTTGCCAGAAATTTTTGTTCTAAATTTTGGTTCTAATTTTTTCCTCTAAATTTTTGTTCTAATTTTTTGTTCTAAATTCTGGTTATAAATTGTTGTTTTAAATTTTTGTTCTAAAGTGTTCTAAATTGTTGTTTTAAGGTGTTCTAAATTGTTGTTCTTTTTGTTCTAAATTTTAAAAAAATGTTTTTAAGTTTTTTTAAATTTTTGTTTAAATTCGTACACAGGGCAAGCGTCACAAGGAACATTTGTACATTGCTGTCATGGTCGTATCCTGCATCTTCAGTTTGCTCACAATCCTCGTGCACTTCTTGCTATGGGACAAGTTGCCAAATCACACCTGGACGTTGACCCTAATTACTTACAGTGCCTCATTCTTTTGCATTTGCTTAGTGTTGATTATCATGCGAATTGTCCAAGCTTATGTGACTAGAGGACCGGGACAAGCCGTTAATCCGTATTGCTATGCCATTGGTAAATATACCGTCTCGGCGTAAAAATTTATTCTTTTAATGTTTTAATCATTCACTTTTAATCTATCCACTTATACGTTACATGACTAATTAATTTTTCTTATAGGGGTAGGACTAAATTTCTTCCTGGTATCCACATTTTGCTGGATGACTGCCATTAATTACGATATCTTTAGAACTTTTAAGTGAGTCACTATTTTATTCTATATGGACCATCCTTCCTTTAACGCATCTTAATTGCTTTTTATTTTATAAAAATGTGATAATATTGTTTTGATTTACGTTTCCCAGAAAATTCAAGGTGGTCACGGGCGATGGAAGATCCTTGAAACTTTACTGCATCTATTCGGTCTTGGCATGGGGCGTCCCAACTGTAATTGTCACTGTTGCCATTGTGATTGACAGCATTTTCGAGTATAAAGAAGCAAATTTTTAAGGATATATTCGTACTTATTATACCTGAATATTGTAACGATTACCTGTAGCTCTGAGGCAAATTTGGTAGTGATTCACTCTCCCAATTTTTTTGTTAAAATTTGCGTTGCTTTTCTAGAAACGACTTTGACAGCGATATCATCGTTCCAGCCTATGGCATCAGAAGTTGCAATTTGGATCCGGAATACGCCCAACTAGTGTATAATTACGGCCCGGGAGGAATCCTAATCTCATTAAACCTGATTTGCTTCATTATCACCGTCTGTAGCATTGTGCGGATGCGGAGGAGCACCAAATTGGCTACTTCCAGTAGTACAAAAAACAAAGAGAAACAGAAGTAAAATCAAATTAAACTATAATGTTCCAATCCGTTGGTATATGCAAAATTTATGTTAGGATGATATCCAAAGCCTGGTTTGAATTCAGTTTAAAACTATTTGCCAAACTCTTGTTCGTCATGGGATTTCCCTGGGTCTTCGAGGTCATCTCCTGGTACACGGAACGGGAAAAGGCCTCGGGCAATGCTTGGTACTGGGTGATCTTTGACATGGTCAACATCCTCCAGTCAGTCATCATCTTTTATGTCTTTGTGTGCAAACGCGACATCATCAATCTGCTGGCGCAAAAATATCCCAGTTTTAAAAGCAAGTTAAAAAAATCATTTTTGAGCAATTACATGCCTGTATGTGCTATAATACGCCTTTGTTTAACATCAATTTGTTTTACAGCCGTTTTTTTAATTGAACTGATTGAATTAATTAAGAATTGAATATATTTTTCTTTCCACAGAACTGGTGGACCGAATAAGATCAAGCAGGAAGACAGCACAAGTCATTGCTAATCGACATCCAACATTGAACCGTAATATCCCCTTATAGTTTTCTGGTCTACCATTTCGACTAAAATTTTTAATTAATTCACTTTCTAGCTAATTTCATTGAATTTTTCTTGACCAAAATGCTCACCGAAGAACCAGTTATTTTCTCTGCAATTATAATTTTGTTCATTTTTGCTAATTTATTGTAAAATAATAAAATATTAAAAATGGTAGGGTTTTATATTCGTAATTGCAGGCCTGGTAAAATCCGTCAGCAGGAAATCCATTAAAAATTCCAGTGACAAGTGTAATTCCGCACAAATGTCCTCCGTGCCCAATAGTAATACTAGTCATACATTAACCACGGAAGCTCCGGCAGAAAATGGACAGTCGTTGACCTCTTCGAAGAATTCCGTTGCAACCATTGACACGGATTTGAGCAGCCAGAATGAAGGGGAAACAGATCACAACCATCCCGAGGAAAAACATGGAAATGACGACGGTGGTGATGCTCAAGTATAGACATATTTTTGGCAATAAATCATGATTTTATTAAATGCTGTTGACATCATTTTGTTACCATGCTGGGGATCTTCGTGCGTCATAGATAATTAATTTATTTTATGTGACTTATGTTTGTATGAATGAATAGTAACACGAAAAACCTTCCCTGCGGGTGCACCACATGAACCGGGTGGTAGAAAAATCCAAAATGCGTATAGATTTTGACCAAGTTAACAAAAGACAAGTCAATTACGAGAGAAAAGGAATTTCTTTGTTTCGGGCCAAAGCCCAATTAATATTACGGTAGGACTAATTCATTGTTTACATTTCAGGCTCATCTCGACGCAATCCTGTAATTCTCAATGGAGTACCTCACAATAAGTATTATGCTGACAGAGTAAAATGCATATCGATGCTTACTGTTTAATTTTTACTAAATAGGTAGGTGGACTCTTACTTCCAAAAATGACTGAATCCTGAAAAGATTTCATGACTTTTTTGTAACTTTGCACGGCGAAATGGTCATAACTTGATCAATTCTTGGATCTGGTTGCTGTTTTTTTTACTGGATCAGCAATAAACTTCCGATAAAATCAGCTTTTTATTTCAATTTTAAAATTCATGAGCTTGGTCGCAGCAAGGTTAGGAGAATTCTTCAATTTCTTTGACAGCATGCTCAGGATTTTGATTTTCGTCAATTTTGGAACTAAGAGTCCGCTCACTTAGTCGTTCAACCCTTTTGCATGGATATTTTGACCCTTTTACAAACATTTAATGGACATCTACAAGAGGAGCCACTGTCAAAGCATGTTAAGCACATGTCAAGAGCGTTTGCCCAAGAATTCAACAAGCATTTCAAAGCACCATTGAGCATCTTGGCGCAGCTCATTAATTTAGTCTTCCGCGAAAGCTCCATTTGATTTGAGGTAGGTCCATCTTTAATGGTCGTGAGCAAACATCTTGTCTCATCATAGCCAAATGACATATCTTGAGCTCTGCAGGTAATTAGCACACAATGTTGAGTTTTGGCAAATGACAATAATTGTTTTGAAGTTAATGATATTCCGTGGGCATTATTCATACGTGTCTTCCCTCTCTTCCTGCAGGGCAAATTAAATTTGTATGTATATTATAAGCTTAAAATGCAGAACAGGAAGACTCTTCTGGTCTCAAAAGGTTATGGCTTTGCATGCTAATGACGCATTCATTATTTCACAGATTTGCAAGTCCTCTGCAAGTGTGCAAGTCATTTTTACAATCGAATTTCATACTAAGCATTATATGTTTGTTTAATCTATACAAGCAGAGGCAGAACACTCACCTGAAAATCCACTTGTCATCTTTCTCCAAGTACATATACTCCCATTATTGCAACGAAATTTTGCCGACAAAATGCAGACAAAAAACATTTTTTTAGTGAAAGCAAAAACTTGAACAATCTCCATCGGCGATGATTCGTGAGTATCAATTATGATTTATCTTTTCCTATATATACGTATGTAGCTTAACCATTTTATTTTTTATTTATTCCCTCAACAAAAATTTCCAGTTTTCCCCCCACCTTACCATTCTTAATTAATCCCTTTGCTTTTTTCTCTCTCCATAATACAATCGAAATTATTTGGTCAGTTTTTTCCCTCCTTCTTCGTTCAATTTTCGCAGTCACTGGCTTAGAAAATTTCGTCCATTTATTTTTTTTTTTTGTTGCCAAGTCACTCCAGGTAAAAAGGAATGTTATTTTGTAGGTAATCATATAATGTATACAGGGTGGTTGGGTAAAACTGGAATAGTAAAACAATTATTATGTCCAAGTCCGTAGAGATTTGCTCTGGGATGGGATTTAACAAGATGCTGTTTTTCAAGGTATTTATTCTGTCATTATTATTCAGGCGTCTGTAACCCACAATATGGGGAAGGCAATATAAATGGCGAAAAAAAAATGCAAAAGACTAGTTGGTTCAATGCGAAGGCTACAGTTTTCTTCTTTTTTTTTTATTATGGCATTTTTCTACACGCATTTACTGCCGTACTACTGATGGAGGGAGACGATGAAGAATATTTATTAGTATTAAATAAAGGCTTTTACGTGTACACTAAAAGACAATGTGAACAGGTAAAAAAGGGGGATTTTGGACAATTAAGCAAAACTTGTACTATTCTCTATAGGTATAAAGATACAATGGGGAAAGGCTTTACTCTCAGCAGGTATTCGTATTTATTATTCACTCCCTGGGCATTTTGTGAGGTAGTTCCCTCAGGATTTTTTTGCCATTCCCTCAGGAGCTTCACTTTTAATCATAACAACTGGACAATCCGTTCCATGAGGACATTACCAGTTACTCACGCAGGACAGATGTGTGTGGTTTGTCTGTGGTCAGACACCCGTATTAAATCCTGTGATTAATTCTTTTTTAGCTCAAGATTTATCATCTTGGCACATTCTCGTTTTTTTTCCTTCAAAAATCCCACTGCCATTTTACGGCGTTTCTGTGGCAGAATAAATTGGGGAAACACGTGAATCCGGAATAAATTTGTGTTTATCAAAATATCTTTTTCCTTTTCAAACGTCTCTTCCCACCGGGTTATGAGTTTTTGTTTGTTTAACAAACTCTTTCTAAACTTGCTGAAAGCTTTTTTTTACAACTTTTTCCTGGAGAAATTTTATATGGGATCAGATTAAAATAACTAACTGCGCCGAGATAAATTCTAAAAATGGAATAATCGTCCCCAAAAAAATTACGGGAGGTTTTATCAAGATATTCCCTGGGGTTAAATGAATTCAATTTAATTCCAGTGTTGTGTTTGTAACCGCGTTTTAAATCCGATTTTTAGTAATTGCCTTTAAAGAACATTAATAGGAAGTCTGTCGTTTAAGTTGAATTGCTAAAGTTCGTGTGCAATTCGTTTTTGTACTTTTGAACGTGCAAGTGGCAAAATTCTTGTTCTGGTGTGGAAAATTGAATAATAACAGTGATTACTTACGACAATTTACTTGCAAAAACAAGTACATTTAAGGATAAAAATTATTTTGTCTCCAGAGGCGTGTCTTTAGACCTTGTTGAAATGACTTGGGTGGCAAGTCCTTTTTTTGTTGGAATTTTTTTTGTACATTGATGCATGGAATGATTGATCTTTTCTTATTCGCTTCAAAGATCACCAAGAGATCATGAAAGAAACAGGACTGCCAATCGTGTCTTTGTTTTTGTCATAACAATAACATTAAGTGTAATATCGTGGCTTTTTGTGTATCCCAAGGAAAAAGTTGAAAATAAGGAAAACCCCGAAAAAAATGAGAAAGTTAGAGGAACTTTGCTAATACGGGGCCCAAGAAATTTTTTGTGGGGAGTAAAAGGGTTAAAATGATGGGGCAGAACAGGTGTTGTCGGGGTCAGGAAAAAGCTGGGCAGGTCATCCTGTTTTTTGTGCTAATCTGGAGTTTTTGCTCCATCGGTCTAGCGTACAATAATGAAAGAACTTCAACAAATGTTCCTATTTCAATAAATAAATGTTGCCCCCTGGGGCAATCTTATAAAGTGGAAACAGACGAGTGTGTTACCGTGAACGTGGTGTATAATAATAATCAATCAGAGAATGTAACAAACAATCAAAATAGTAGTTTTTATGGATCTCTCGACGTCTTTTCGGAGCCAGTCTTAGTCATTGATCAGAGACTGGTTTTGGATTTGAGTGACGGCAACAGCTCAGAGAATCGGACGGAACTTACCTTTCAGTAAGTATAAACAACCCAAAACCAGAAATCTTGCTTATAGTGACGTATTTTGTTGACGTATCAAAGTGATTACATCAAAGTAATTTCTGCACTCAAAATAGTTCAATGATTGAAATGTTTTATTTGCGTAAATAAAATTTTTTGCCCATTTACTACGTCGTTTTAGAGCTCACTACATTTTTGAGGATGCAGTATGAGTCGGTGTAAACCAACCATTAAAAAATTTCCATATTTTTTTCCAGATTAGTTCCTCACTTACCGGCCGACACGTGCACTGATGGGAGTTTTGCCATACAAATTGATTTGAGGGAAATGGGTCAAAATTTCCAGGGTGACATTCCTGGAGCCGGAAATGCATCCGTACCTTCTCCGGGAGTGACCTTGCTCCCACCTCCGAGTCCTATCGTATTTACTTCGGAAGGTCATTTGAAACTGGGAAATGAGTATTATTCTCGGTCGGAATACTGTGTTTTCGGGTAATTAATTAATCCTTTCTCCAGCAAATGTAACTTTTGCTTTGTACAAGTGAAATGTGCAACGAATAAGTTTTATAAGGGAACCGAACCATTATTTTCGGTAGCCACAAAGCAAAGCTAATACAACCGTAATTTATCCATGGCATAGTGCGTACATAATTTAATCATATCCATGCGGCCTTAATGCCTCAAATAATCAAATCCACAATGCAGCAATTATATTATATACTTTAGGGTTTCACGTTTTTTGCAGATACAGTTTTTTGTTTTTTTTAGTAATATACGATAGAAATTTCTGCAAATTTGTTCTAAAAAATTTGAAATTTGAATTTGTTTGAAAAAACTCTTTTATTTCTACGCTAAATAAATATTATTGGAAACCTTTAAATTGGGTTAGTCGTGGAAGCAGTCGCATGCTAATTCAGCGGGTTTCAAACGAGTTTAAATTTAACATGGGAATTAGCTCAAAGATTTGTATAGAATAAATCTTGCCTATGTTAAAATTGCACATATTAAAATTTCGTTTCACTACCCGAATACAGTGTCAAATAAAACATATACATACATACGTGAATTGTTGAATTTATGATTAAATTATGTCCTACACCCTCAATATCTACGCCTTTACATGTAGGTACCACAAATTTTGAAAAAGTAAAGAAGCATCTATTACGTTGATCTTAAACATTTTTCAAGCATTTTTATTAGATTTTTTTTGACATTAAAATTGGCAGCTCCAAAGAGGAAGTACTATCCATTCGGGTGTGCAATGCGACTTGCACGGGAAATAGTCCGTGTTTGCGGAAATGTTGTGACCTGAACCAAGTATGGAATATCGCCCGTGGTCGACGACAAGGTTGTGCCCCGGCCGGACCCACATTGTGGTCACCGATCCTGTACAAATACCCAAAGAGAAAGGCAAATCCCAAAGACGTGGAGAATATTCAGCTCCACTACAAAATCATTCATCCCCGAGTCTTTTGTATTCCCGGGGCAACTCAGCCCATTGCGGTGGAACAGAGGGATGACTTAGGACGATATTATTGGTAAGTCCTGTATTTGAACATTTTGAATCCAAATTAAAAATTCATGACGTGCTTTAACACGTCGTGCATTTCACTATTGCATCATTTTTCGGAATATCACAGGAAATTCCGGATCAATATGGACGGGACCATTTTCCGACGGATAAGCCGCTACA
The DNA here is from genome assembly GCA_034698585.1 of Disparrhopalites patrizii. NCBI lineage: Eukaryota > Metazoa > Arthropoda > Collembola > Symphypleona > Sminthuridae > Disparrhopalites > Disparrhopalites patrizii. The sequence continues at coordinate 12,964 of JAQGBT010001762.1, read as the reverse complement.
CCTGGAAGGACAAGGATGACAATCCGGATGCGTATTGCTTGGATGGGATCATCAATTCCAGATTTCTACCTCCGGATCAAGACAATCAAACGGAATACTCGGGAATTGAGCAAGATGAGGTTCTTTTCGAGTGCTTGCCACCTATAGAGATAGACGTAAGACATATACTTTATTGTAATATAATATCATTTTTGATATACACATTATTGAGAAGCTATAGTGTAATTATTAATCATGATGGACGTTTTCTGCATATTATATACATTTGTGGCGTCATCCTTCCATTGAATCTGCGGGAATATCCATGCTGAAAAATTAGACTCATTGATTATATAATTGCGGGGTTTGTTCTTCTGGAAACATTTTTTGTTGGGAAATTTATGGACGAAATTCTCCAGAATTTCTCCAGAGATTCTCCAGAATTCACCAGAAGCTTTTGACTCCCCCCTTTGGACCATAGTGTCCTTGCAACTGTATACAGAACGGAAAAAATGCATATATGTACAATTATGTATGTCAACGCTAAAAACAACTATAATTACTTATATGTATTTTTGTTCCTGGATACGGAATTCTTAATTCCATTTCGCCGAAAAACATGGTTTTCGAACCTAACGCACAAAAACCGATATAACTTGGTCAATTTTGGTTGGATCGTAATGAAAATTATTTTTCTACATCCGCAATAAAATTTTGTGGGACACATATTTTTGCTATTCAGCGCAGTTGCGAGGAAAATGTGGCTATATGGGAGGGTCAAATGGATCTTGGGACTCTTCTGGATATACAAAGGTATAAAAAAAATGTCAGGCCTTAAAATTGTAAATTACTGTTTTTGTACAGCCAGCAAGACCACAATCTATCCTCTATGGGGTGATGATGATCTTCTCTTGCATCTTCCTCTTTCTCACCATCACCGTCCACATCCTCTTGTGGGATAAACAGCCGAATCACACCTGGACCCTCACCCTCATCTCGTATGATGCATCACTATTTTGTTTCTACGTGACTTTAGTTACCATGCACATCACTCAATTCTACGTCCATCAAGGACCCATCAATCAAATCAACCCCCTTTGTTACTGTATTGGTACGCCATTTTTTTCTCTATACCTCTCTATCTATCCTGGAATTTTTTTTTCCAACCCTTTATTAACCAACATCATCCATTTATTTTCGAATTAACTTTCTATCTACTGAAGATGAACAATACATCCACAAAAAAAGTTGCTGTGTGATCACGAACAATATGAATTTTGCTTTGTGCAATTTTTTTCGCTTGCTGGTGGTTAAGCAAATGTTCACATGGTACTAAAGGCTTTTATTTTATTTGGTACATTACAGTTTATGATCATTTTGGGAACTTTTCCACGGGATATGTACATATGAATATAAATGTGATTGTACCGTATACACACATATTATTGTTGTATAGCATAAAATGCAACGATTTCCCTTTGTCTTTGTTCAGGCGTTGGCGTCAACTTTTTCCTCCTGTCGACTTTCTGCTGGATGTCCGCAGTTAATTTTGACATCTTTCGTACTTTTAAGTGAGTTGAGCATTTTTATTGTTTTTTTCTGTACTTTTATATTACCTAGTTTACGTACCTAGTTTACAATAGTTATGTACCTACCTTTTACGTACCTAAGTTTACAATCCACGTGAAAATAATTAAATCTGGTCCAGCGCTGGACATTTCAAGCACTACTGGGCATACAAATTGTGGGTAATTTTTTTTTCAAATCTCACCTGTACTATGTTGTGGGTATACGTTTGCTTTTTTATTCTAATAAATGTCCATCACCGTCTTTGATGCCTTGTGGCCAGTGTTTTGTGCTAGTTCTAATGTGTTCTGTAAAAAGCAGGATATACATTAGGTACAAAATTTAATATGCCACAAAATAAAATAATTTATGTCCCAAAAATATGGAGGCATAGCCTAGGAGCTTGAGGGCAGAAAAAAATGGAAATGATTGCGTAAATTCTTACACGTAGACCGAATTGTTTTAATAACGTTAAATGCTTCACCGTTGTTTTACGTTGCAAATTTTTTGCTAAGACGTAAATTATAATTTTAAAAGTTTCTTTTTTGAATTTTGAAAAAATTTGGTTGCCTCTGGACATTTTTAGGTACCTTTTTGATATGTTTCATTTCTACATTTCCAGTACTTTTATCCAGTTTTGTATACTTTTTTTTAAAAAAAGGTCCCTAAAGCCAACCGTAGGACGGACGAAGGGCATGCGACGATATGCTGCCTACTCTGCCTTCGCCTGGAGCGTGCCCATAACAATTGTGACGGTGTCCGTGGTGATGGATTATAAATACAGGTAATTAACACATGATTTCAAGGTGTTCCTCACTGGTGACAATTTCCTAATTATTCTATCGTTATCCCAAAGTATACGTGACAAATTATGCTTAAGAGACGGGCGCTCCTATAAAAAAATGAAAAATTTGTTTTATCCTCTTTGTCCCGGTATTTGTTTGAAAATTGATGCCGAATCTGCTTGGACATGCCATTGACTTAACAAACATGTGTATTTTTTTACTGCGCCTGTAACCACCTTAAAAAGTAGGAAAAAATATTCTAGAATCACTCATTCGTAACAAAAGGCACAGTTGAGAAAGGAATGGAACAAATTATTCCCATTTGTATGGAGCACGACGGAGCTGTCAACAAAAAGATATGGCAATAAGTTCCACAATCAAATTATACTTAGAGGCTTCTGTAGATGCAATAAAAAAAATGCGCAATTCCTTTGAGAATATGTTCCTTTGCCCAAATGGTTAAACTCAAGGTCTATCGGAATACTAAAGGCCAGACAGGGAAAAAGGAGAAAGAAATCCACGATTTTTAACATTTATTTTTAGGACTTGAGGTTCAGACAGTTTCATTTTTGCGTTAGTGAAATCAAGGCAATTAAATATTAATCTTAAGAGGTCTTAAGTGCGCCATCGATGTGAGCATCGTATTAAAATCTTATGTAATGTCCTTTGAACTGTATTATATTGGAAAAATGTGTGTTTCCCAACTTGCCCCAATGCATACGATTGGACTTTAAAAGCAAATTTTTGGGTTGAAATGGTTATTTTCTTATGTTTTCACAGGAGTGACTTTGACAGTTACATAATCGTTCCCGAATATGGAAGGACACGGTGTAATATGGATGCAGAGTACGCACAATTAGTGTATAGTTATGGGCCAGCAGGACTCCTATTAAGCTTCAATTTGATTTGCTTTTTTATCACCATCTACACGATGTACACGGTGCAAAAAAGTGCCAAATTTGCCACTTCCAGCAGTTCGAAAAGCCAGAAGCAAAAGCAGTCGTAAGAAACATTTTTTTATTGTTGCTAAATCACAGTTTTTTTTATCGTATATTGGTTTGTTGTGGAACAACAACGTATTTTATGAGTTAGTCACGGCGTGAGAAAATGTGGTAAAGAAGGGGTTAATATTTGTGTGAATGTCAGTATAAATAAAGGCGGTATTGAAGCTATCAAAGAGCTACTTATTGATCTTGTCCATAAGGAAAAATGAGTATAAATAAAAAAAAAACAAGTATAAATAAATTTTTGTAAAAATTATAATATGGCCGTAAGATTATGGGATCACCCTGTATGAAGGTTTTAATATGCTCAAGAGTTACAGGTGTTTTTTCAACAGATTGAAACTATTCGGGAAATTACTCTTCGTCATGGGCTTCCCTTGGATCTTCGAGGTCATCTCCTGGTACACGGAGCGTGAGAAAGTGAATGGGAATGCCTGGTACTTTGTCATCTTTGACATGATCAATATTCTCCAGGCCCTGGCCATCTTCTACACTTTTGTCTGCAAACCGGATGTCATTCGCATGCTGGAACAAAAATATCCCTGCTTCAGACGTATGTTTATTAGCTCTTAATTAATAATAACACATAATGGTCCCTTAGCAAATAATACACGATACAAGTCAAATGTGCCCAATTACATTACGTGTATATGCGTTTTTACAGGCTTTTTGAACCGTGTCATGGTGAGTTCGGAGACGGCCGAGAAACTGTCAACGAGTCATCCGAAATTAAAAAGTACAAATTTAATGTTTTTGTTATTCCAATTTACTTTAAAGTATATTAGAGTTGGTATCACTCGTGCATTAAGAGTTATGTGTTTTTAAGTATTTTTAATTAAACTTTTTTTAAATGCCCGTTCCAGGATTCATTCAGCCCATAACGCGGAGGAATAAAGAAATGAATTCGATGACAAGCAGGAGTGGCCCTAGCACGGAAGTCTCCAGTATTTCTTCCAATCCTGGAGATAGTGTCCGGAGAGGAGATAGTAGTGTCCGGAAATTAAGTATGGCGCCTTCCGTGGTCAAAATGCAAAAAACTCCGTCTATACCGGAAGAGGAGGAATAAGTATTATTTAAATGAAATTGTCACATACTCAAAAATCATTTGCAACTTCTGTTGTTTTGAATGTGGATTAAGTGTTTTCTTAAATATTTTTTTGGTCCTGTATCAAAACAAAAAGGTGTAGTGCAATATGTGTTTAGTACACGTATGCTTAGTTTTGTACAAGAAAGGGCAATGATGATTACGTTTGCCTACCGTAATTGTCGTCTCTAGCGAAAAATATTACTTAAAAAGCGCGTAGCATGACAATTTTCTTCGTTTACAAGGATTTTATTCTAAATGAGTGTGATTACTATTTACTCAAATACAAATGTATACAATTGTACTGTTGTGAGAAATCTATGGCTGAAGCTACTTGACAATAGTATTGTGATTGACATAAACTATTTTGCCAGCTGGAAATATTTAATTGATTGATTTCACCGGTTTGCATAATTTACTACAATTATTTAACTAGATCTTAAATTACACACACATAACTAGCTCATCCAAAAAAGGAGCCCGAAGTCTATATGGGACTACTCTTCTGGCAGAAAAGGTTAGATCACAATGCATGAATTGCTTTTGAAATTCATTTATAAATGCAAAGCGGAGTGTCATCAAGCCCGCGTTTTCGGAGCCCCCAATCTGTACAAATCCATGGCATCCAAAATCATTTGATTCCATGTCGTTTCTGCCCCCAGCCAAAGAAACCCTTTCCAGGTCATGGGACTGGTGTACTCCTGGAATAAGAGGTAAAACAATCTGGATAATCATGATGAGAATAAACATCCGGAGTTGTAAAACTCAACAAATTTCGCAGATTTCTGGAATTCCCGTTACGTGATAGCATAGGAAATTCCAAATTTTGGGGAAATCTTTGAGGTTTTTAACTACCCACTTTTATATACATGAACTAAAACTATGCCGCTGGAAATTGTTCCAGAACTCCATTATGCATTGGAAAATTGGGCAACAAGAGACTTACGGTGACTTCGAGTTGACCTCCAGTTTCCATGATGGAATCGAAGTCTTCGACAACCATATCCAAAGGAATGTTATCCGGGATAGCCTCCAGAAGAAGTTGTACTCCGTATATTGGATGCTGTTATAAAATCAGTTATTTTGCAGGTCAAAATTTCCAATATCGAGGGCGAAGTAATAATTCAATCATCGCCACGCGACGCAGATATATGTACATATATTGATCATACCAAAGAGGAAAACTGGGGATAAGCGGAATGTAGATAATTTTTTGTATTAAGGCCACGCGGAGATGATCAAATTATGTACTTCATCCTCGATATATTTTGCAGACAATTGTACAAATAATTAAAAAATATATATACCGCCGCAATTTCTGGCGAAAGTTCCTTCAGTTCGGGTGGCTTCACGGTCACAGCATCCCCAAAATCCACAAATTGAACGTGGACAGCGCCATCCGCATCGATGGACTCGACAACAGCCCGATAATATATGCGACCGTAAGGCGCCAGAAGAATTTCACCCACGGAAGGGACACGTGCCAATCCTGGAGCTATTTCACGATAAGCACAAAGGAAAAAAACTTCAATTCTTCTTTGCAACAGCAAAATGTATCGTACTTTATCGGTCTTCACATTCATTGAATTACAATGTACATTTTATTTATGATTTATTCAGACAGAAAATCAAGTTTTACCTCTCTTAGCGTAAACCTCGCACACCACCTGCAATTCCTCCATCCCATCGTCATCGTCCTGAGCTTGGACAGTAATTTTATTGAAGGCCCACATAAAATTTATCCTGACTTTCGTACCGTGGGTTAAGTTTGGGGATATTTTAGCAGTTCCAACGGTCATTTTAAAATTTATATCCTGGTCGCCCTGCTGCTTGGAAGTGACTGTGGGGACACTTGCGTCTGATTGGGATGGATTGGGACGTTTTGCGCCAACGAAGCTGCTTTGAACTCCTTGGACATTACTGGAGGGGGATTTTGTATCCGCTGTGGAAGGTGCAACTGACTGATTATTTGCAGGAGTTTTGCTACATCCTGGATTCGTCGAAGAACCTGGAGCCTTTCCATCATCCTCACCTTTAAGAAAAGTCGTCAAAAATCATCAAATCAAAGGTTGCCTTTCAAATTGCAAATTTTTGCCCATAGAATTAATGTAAAACACCAAATTTATTAATATAATCTTGTGTTACATTACGCAAATTTTCAACAAATTTTGTTACATTACATTGCACAAATTTTCAACAAAAATTATTTTACATTACACAAATTTTATTTGCTAAACTATTTAACTACATTCACATGTCACTCACTTGCTATTGTCTTTTTGATCCAGCGCTCAATAAGTCCGTTCATACTTTTCGTTTTTTCCACATCGAAGTAAAGCATACCCTTCCATTGTCTTCTGGGCTCCTCGCTTAACTGAATGGGAGACAACATTTCAATACTGAATTAGTCATCCCCTCAACTATGTAACTGGCAGTATTTTACACAATTAATTACATAAAAAGTGATAAATTAAACATCTGCTCACACTGTACATGAACACGAATTCATTCTCAGCCTTGGACCGGATCTTCGTAGGAATTCTCACTGGCTCCTTCGGGGGTGGATATTCTCGACGCAAATCACATTCGAAGGTAACTCCGTAATAAACTGGATGTTTCTGAAAAAATAACATGGACAAATTTCTTTTTCTAGTTGGAACTCATACGCCACTAATTTAGAATATCAAGTTAAAACATTTCTTCGGGAAGAAACGCTTATACGTATGCCCTTGCTACAAATGTCGTCGGAATACCTCCATTATTTCGTCATGCGGTTCCCAACACTCACTAAGCTCCACTGTGAGTTCGTCTCCATAGTCAAAGAAATCCACTCGAACTTCCTTCTTCTCCATTGACACCTCGATGACCTCAGACCGGTAAACATATTCCATATATCGTGCATAGATTACATCATGAACGGCGGGGAAATAGGTAATGGGTGGTTCTATAGAAAAATAAATTAAACTTAATTATGTTGTTGACAAATACTGACAATCTAATACAAACACTGACAATCTAAAAAAAAAACTTGAAACAAAAAACGTTTTGCGCAGGATACAAAAAAAAAGTAGACAATGGCCGTCCATATGAATCTTCGCGTTCCGATCCGCGCTCGAAGGACCATTTAATCGCACACAAAAAATCGCTTGGCTTCACCAGAAGGTTGTCGGATTAAAAATTACTCATTACCCTTGGAGCAGTATTCGGAGAGTTGAAGGGTGATTTCATCAATGACACGCACATCCACGGCGGGGACAATGGTATATTTCATGAGGTTCCACGTGTGCGTGATGCAGCACTTGGCCCCATTAAAAAAATTTGGACTCATCTTCAGCTTCCCCATCACCCATTTGGCTTGTTTCGCCGGAAGTAATGTTTTTGAGGCCAAAGGTGGTGGCGACGACGTTGACATTGTTTTTTTGGCCGCGTGTCCAAACAAAGCGCCTACTTCTGGACTCATAGCCTTCCTCGCATTAAAGGTGTTAATAACTCTACCGGTGACAACCGATTCCGGACTTTTAGTAGATCGAGATCGCGACATCCGAGGTGTGTTTTTTGGCGGACTAGTGGATCTCAGCCGGGCTTTTGCCAGCATGGAGGATGTGACGTCCCCCTTCTCGGATTGGGCTAGGGCCTTGGTCACCAATTCTGGCAAGTCATCCCCACCGTTTCCCGCGAAATCCCCATTCATCGTCTCCGGTTCAATCTGCATTAACATTTCCGAAGATCCCTGGCAACAATTTTTATTAAATTTGGATACCATTATTGCAATTATATTTGGAAATTGGAATGTATTTGGAAGATTTGATGATGCAAAAAATTAAAATTCTAACCAGTAATGGCTGAATTTCAGGTCGCTTCACCGCCGGGAATTCTTGTCGGGGACGCTCAACACGGATTTGCGTCGGCGAAGACTTCATAAGAGAGACGAAACCGATTCCAGGGGAAATTTTGTTGGGACTTTGTTCAACAGAGCCAACCTGCGAAGGAACATCTGTTGGGGCACATTCATCTAGTAGTAATTAATTAGCCCCGAACCATGCAAACAAATGCTAGCACATTGTTGGGAGGCAAATATTACTAATTTTCAAGAGTTTTTTCAGGCTACGAAACGACACCGAGGAAAGTCAAAAATCAAAATTATTGCATACCTGAAATCTCGCCGTTCGCAAATGCATTGTTACTGTCTGTTACAATCGGAGGCTGATCAACGATGGGACGAAAGTAATTTGGATGAGCCTTGGTGGCATCTTCCTTAGAAGGGGCAAAACTACCAAGATTCACTGAATATTGATGACTTTCATCAATGAAGCCGGACTCAGGGACATTAACGACAACATTTTGGATATCAGGAATACTCTGAAAACTAATACAAATAATTAATGGACAACTCAAGACGTTGATCCAAAAAGGGAATTAAACAAAAGCATGTTTTTGATTGTGAAATTTGTAATACTTCTCAGATCTGAAGCCAGTATTGACGAAGGCCATACATTTGATGGAACAAATGAACCCATCCGGGTCATACATCCTGTTTTTGACAAAGCCGATACGAGAGCAAATTTTGCAAGTCACATTCTTGAAATCACCCAGCAATTCCATGGCCTAAATCGTTACCAATAATTAAATTGAGATCAAAACTGACCATTTTACAGAGATTCTCTCGCAAAAAACCGGCAGCTCTGACATCACAATGCAAGTTTTGGAAAAACAATAATACTAAATAATACACTAAAATTACAAAATATAATTGGAAAATATTATCACCTTCTCCAAAATCTGTACATTATTCAGCAACTGTGCCTGCGTGTCCGGGTCCAAATTCTGGCTCTTGACGCCGGATTCGGAATTATTGCCGGTGGCCATTGTCACCTGCGAAGAGTAATCTCTTCCCTGGATTTAAGAATTGAATAGACGAAGATCCGAAAATACTGATTGATTTTAAAAACACGACTTCCTTTCCAAAAATAACAATTCACTTCAAAAAATAACAATTCCCTTCAAAAAACAACATCCAGTTCAACAAAAAAAATTCACTTCAACAAAAGCCTATTTTCTCTTCACTGCAATACCTCTGAGATCTACTCGCACTTCTATAAGCCGTAATTTGAGAAACTTCGAGATTCAATAATTGATTAGGTACCTGATTTTGTAATAATGTTATTGATATTTCCAAACATTCGTGTTCATAGGAAGTTCAAGGGACAACATCCGAATTAGGATTGGCTTAAAATTTTCGGAGAAATTAATCATCCTCCCAAATCCACCCACTGTTTGTTGTTGGGGAATAATCCTCACAATTTATGCCTCTGGCAAGTAAGTATGTATGTTCATAGTAATTATGTTTGCTATAAAAATAATTTTGTTTTAATTAGCTGCCGGCTATGATTTGTAAAAGGTGTCCTGTAGAGATCTGTAGGGGTTGATAATATGGACTTCAACCTTTCACCTTTACTTTGAAGTCCGTCGTAAGTATGCGTACAAACATAGCTATGAATCTAAACATCGATGGCAATAAAGTCCCTGCATAATTAACAGCATTATTATAATTTTTCTTTTGTGAACAGGGGGAGGATGTCAAAATGCTACATTTAACAATGTTACGACCTTTGGCCCATTTCCCCTTGACTGAGAGGAAAAATAAAATTTTGAGGATGAATAACTTCGCCTTCATTCAGTCACAATTTCTTTAAAGGTAACATTAGACCATTTTTGGCGGAAAACTCAATCAAACAGGCCTGAAAAGTAAAAACGACCCCGAATCCCGTCCCTGTACACAAAAATCCGATGAACAGTTTTCATTTTTGAAGTTATTGTAAAACTAAAAGTATGAGCTTTTCGAAGTATGATGTATATTTAAACATTATTACAACTTACATTTTAAATGCAAGAAATGTATGCATCTCTATAGCGAGGCAAATTAGTCGGTGAACTCTTCGGTTAAAGACCGGAGCTTTTTTCCAAAACGATGTTTTTATTACTACGATCAGCGTTTAAGAATTTATTGCAACTTTTACATTTAGCCTAAAGAGCACAAAAACAAATCACGCGTGGCACAATCTTTAATTAGTTCATTTTTTTAAATTATTTACAAGTATGTAGTATGTGTTTTATTGCAAAATATCTATTCCTTATCAATGGAATGACTTTCCGTTGGGAGATTCTGATTATTCGGTGGGGCTGGACCTTCCTCTTCTTTGGATGAGTCGGGCAAACTCTCTGGACACTCCGGAGGTATTGCTTGCTGATTATTGTCGTCCTCCAATAATACTGACAATTCATCAGCCTTAACCAGATGAACTAGTTCTTCTACACCTATAGCTTGCTTTTCGGGCGCAATTATCTTGAGAATAGGATTGACTTTGATCTCATCGTCTGTTGCGTTGGTGCTAAAATTACGCACAGTATCCGTGAGCAAATTAACCATGCACGATTGATGGGATTGCTCCAATGATTGAAGGATCTCTTTGGATGTGACACTATTCCCCTTTTTGGAGCCTCGCTGCACTGCTGACAATCTTTTTTCTGGTTGAGAAATAAAACAAATACAGTAATTAGGTGCGTCCTGTATGGCAAATGGCAACAGATATGTATGTGTAAATCTGACACGGGTATCTGAATATGACATTTGTCGTAAACGTGTTTAGTGCATCATTAAGATATAGACCACGTATCATAAATATTAATAAGTACAATTAACTGATATCAATAATTCTGAAAAACGAGTCTTAGTGTTCAGAAAACCACCTTGACCTCATCTAAAATTTTCATGGCAAAAACTCAACAATTTGGTTACGCTTCAGGCTTTACCTAGCGAGGCCAAGTACTCTGAAGAGTCTGGAAGTTTCACAAAAGGATTGAACGTGTCTTCAAAATCTCTTGTAATCAGTTGACCTTCCTCCGATGACTCTCCTTGATTTTCAGCATCCGGAGGCGGCTCCCCATTCACGGTGGTAGGCTCCTTCTCATTTTCGGAGCACACCGTCCAAGGATCCATTTTGGAATCAGGGAAATTAACCATTCAGCCCTGTATATTTAATCCAAAAAACACATTTTTCAAATTAGCATTGTGCCTTTACTCTTCATATTTTAATTGGTGCAAAGCAATGTACAATGAATTGTTGCTGTGGAACAAAAAAAAATGTGTTCATGATTTTGACTTGAGTTGAAAAGCAAAGTAATGTCTTTACCTTAAAACTTCGCTCGGAAAATTTCCTCAGTTTCAAAACAATGATGTTATTCCTTCTCTATATGTTTCGAAAACGGGTTGTCTTTTTTTTTTTTTTTTACGAAATTCACAAAGAATAAATGAGAAACCAGGGAATCCAATTTATTAATCAGATCGCCCAACCAAAATGAGGAAGGGAAGGAGAAGCTGTATTTTAATTGCGACTTTCGACAGCTTGCATAGTTCTTGAATGATTTGAATTTGCCACTCTTTTTACCAAGGATTTCTCCAAACATTTTTTTTCTCCTTCTTTGTAAATTCCTTTGCGTTTTTCTAATATAATAATAATTAATTACCGTAACTTATCCATAAATATATAAATGATCAATTATATGCTTAGTGAGCAGCATGAGTCATTTTATTTTTATGTAGGTATTCCAGTTTTATCTATATACTATGTAATCGTAAAGTCGCAATTCACTGGCTGTTATGATCTACCCATCTACCTATGATTCCCTAGAAAATTGCGGTTTAATAGTCCTCGGCCCTCGCCTTTCGCCTTTCTTTTATGTATTCTGACTGTTGGCTTTTTATGCTCTGACATTTGAAAGGGCCATACCCTCAAATTCAATTATGTAAATCATCATTGAAGTCGATATCTCCATATCACTGTTCAGTTCAGTTGTCCATGAAAGTATTATGGTAAAGTATAGGTTTCAACACATCGCAGTACGGAGTTTTTGGTTGGGGTAGTTAATATTTATATTTATGTCATACAAACTTGTGACTCACAACTTCACAAGCTAAAAAAAGTTTCGACGAAAATAAAAGTGACTATTTATTACAAACGAAAACATCCGTGACACATGCTTGGTTAAGGTTACACTTCTAAATGTTAACGCTTTATAAACGTTCGTTTCAACGGAGACCGAAGACCGAACATGTGTTTTCGAAATTTAGTTTTCAGTATCAAAATTATTTATGAATCAGTCAAGGATCGTTACCGTTGGTGTGGTGTGTGGTTGGCAGTATCCTGTTTAGGTTTTTTGTGATATTAGAAATTAGAAACTGTAATGCTGAAACAACGATTAAATAAGAAAAACTAATCTTAGTTTGTGGGTGCTTTTTTTTAATTATTTGCAAGGAGCAACGTCATTTGTTGAGATTAGTGGTAGATATATAAGGCTCGAAGAAAACTGGGATAGAAGCATATAATATTAATGGTTTACTACTAGTGTGAGTGCGTGATTGAGTCCAAATCGAGGTGTGTAATATCAATTTCTTTAAGTGATTTTAACAGCGTGGTGTTGGATTACACAAAATATGCTGGGATTACGGATTACGGATTTTTTCAAAAACATTTTTAAATGGGATTACG
>JAQGBT010001761.1:0-28976 GCA_034698585.1 Disparrhopalites patrizii | reverse complement strand
TCAAAACTTTTTGTGACCATTGAACCGCAGCAATATTACATTTGTGACCGAGAGATTCAACTGGTTGGGCACCCCTGATATAGAAAGACCGAAAAATATCAACTGAAAGACGGTCCCTATGGATCATTTTAGCAGCGAGCTTAAAATTCCAATTTATACAATTTTTTACGCTTAATTGCAATAATTATATTAATTCCTGCTTCCTTCTGTGACCAGTGTAATTTTAAGGTACTAGCCCACTTGATTGTTTCGGTCCTAATCTAGTAAGTTGTTATAAATTGTATTATAATCCTTTAAAATTGAAAAACCGTCATTTGCCGGCATGAACAGATGTATAAAGTTTGGGAATTTCCGGTTTTGTGTTTTTTCGAATTTATTTATTTATGTTAAAATTGTGAAAGACACGTCTGATCTGTTTTAGTCGGATCATTCACCTGAAAGAAGTAGAGATGGCACGGATTTAGAAAATTTCGGTTTCTTGTCTGATGTCTTTTTCGAAACTTCGTCAGTTTCGATTAATTTAATAGTGTTGGAATCCTTTTGCGGCGTAGTTTTTGAGAGGATGAACCATACCTATATTTGATTTGCTGGTTTAAACTGGCTCGAATTTTTTTAAGGAGATTGAAATGTTTATTTGTCTTGCTTTTGACAGTTGGATATAATCATGCTGGAAAATGAAACCGTCGCAGAAACACAAGTTACAGAAAAGGAGGATACGGAGACGGAACAGCCTGTAAAAGAACCGGCGGCAGAGGAAATTGTTGAAGACGTTAGCTATCCTTTAAGTGTTGTTTACTGTGGTAATTGTGGCCTACCCCCTGAGGTAAATAATTCGTTTATTCTGGTTTTGGATGTAAATAATTGAGTGTTCTCTTAAGGCGTGTCAAAAGTATTGTATTGGGTGCTTCTAATACTTTTTCAGTACTGTGAATACTTCCCAGACTATGAAAGGTGCCGTAAGTGGTTAGAAGAAAATTTGCCAGCTCAGTTAGCAAGTGTAAGTAAAATGAAGATATGTATGGAATAATTCTAATAAATACGGATGGGATGATATCTGTGTTGTAGTAAACTGTAGGGCAATTTAGTATATTTTGCTACTAAAAAATTTGGAAATCCTCCAGGTTGCCTTGGGTGGAGCTGGTGGGGAGGAATCCAAGTCTGGAAGACAGAAGAGAGGTGGTAAAGGTTTAGTTAAAACTAAAAAAGCTGGTAAGGCCGGACCGAAACATGTTTGTATATTTCGGGCACCCCGTGGCAAGAAGAAGTCAGTCACTGTGGTAACTGGCTTAGGAGCTTCGGGCATAGACCTTAAAGTAGCAGCTAAATATTTTTCAACCCGCTTCTCTTGCGGTTCTTCTGTTACGGGTGATGATGAAATTGTCATTCAAGGTGATGTCAAAGATGACTTGTTTGACGTTCTTCCTGAAAAGTGGCCAGAAGTAAGTTGATTTTGCTCGTGTTTTTGAACATGCCATTATGACGTAGGAGGCCATAATACCATACGTTTTGTTTCCATAGATTGATGAAGATTGTATTGATGATCTGGGGGATCAAAAACGCTGAGGGTAAGAACGTATAACTGGTGCCTATGCTGCCTATTAGCGTCGTTCATATTTCCTTCGGTTCAGGGTCAAGCCATTCTTGACTCCCAATTTACAGATCGTGCAGTTGCAACAATTTGCTATTTGTACATTTAAATTACTATACTGTAAAGAAATACATATTAAAAGAGAAAAGAAAGTTTGGACATTTCCTGCATTTTTAAATCACAATTCACTGTGAATTTTATTTATCACGTTTTTTTCATGCGAACTACTTTTGGATACATTCATTTACCAATACACACATGGTTATTTTTTATTTTAGTAGCAAATATAATCTTGTACGTGCATAGGTAAGCTAATCAACAATTTCACCGAAGACTTGCACGTTTCTCATTCATTTCAATCGACCTTCATTCATCTTTTTACTGTTTTTACAAACGTGTAATTATGTACGAAAAAGAATGGACAAAAATCAAAAACAATTGTATCGAAGGTAAAAATCTAACTACCTTAGACGCTAAAAGCGATAATAATTGCAGTTCGGGAAAATGCGCACACCAGCATGACATAAACAAGTACTGCATAACCTATAGGGAACTGACATGACATGAGTACGACTTAGGTGAGTATAAGCTTATTTTTTGAGAATTCTATGCATTTCTTTGTTCTGCTTATCCATGTTAAACACTGCGTTGTCTGTCTTTCGGGCGACTCGATCTACCAAATCACCCTGGTTATCCAGTTCATCCTGCAGTCCAAGGCCTAGATGCTTGAGTCGAGAAATGGCCCCTCCCATCTCTTCCAAATTTCTATCCAAGACGGTATCTACGTCCTTAGTTGTTGGAGTGGATTCCGATCGAAACCGCATCACAGGATGATCACCCACGTCAGAGGGACTCTCCAGCTTAGTTTGTTGGGCTTCTAAAATTTGCGACAGATCGCTTCGAGATTTGGGAACCGCCTGTTGTTCCGTTTCGTCTTTGAAGACAGGTTTCGGCAGATCATCAGTTTTACCGCCAGCGAAATAATTCTTTATACTTCCAAAGACACTCTGTATTGAAACAGAACCAAATGTCAGTGTTTAATATTTTACGAAGTATGACCATAGTATACGAAGTTCAAATTAATTTATGCGTACATAGCTTTATCTTTTGAATTAATTCAATAATTGCTCAATTCGTTAATACCTTGATACTTTGTATATGTTTTTGACTGGTGCGTAGCGACGAATTAATAGCGTCTAGTTTATGTTCCGTATTCTCCAGTTGCTCTCTTTGTCGTACCAATTCCTGCAAAACATTGATTTTTAACATTCTATTAGCTCCAAATGCCAGAGTATTCTACGTTTATTATTCAAAAAATTATCCTCATCCACTCCCTTTAACCACTTTTGATAAGATCTTACTTCAGCTGTGGCTGTTCCAATTTGCTCAGAGTCCTTTAACAGATTCAGTGAGCGAAACGTAGACTGAACAGTCCTTTCCTCAATTCGGCGTTTTTCAGCAAGTAATTGCTCCCTTCGTTCTTGTAATGAAGAAACGTCGTTTGGACGAGGTCTATTGCCAAGAAATGTTGCATCGTCCACATCCTCATCGTCATCAAAAAATGGATTGGATTTGTCGTAACCAAGACTTGAAGACCCTGCCATTTTCTGCAAAAACAAAGCACAACAAATAAATGACCTCCTAATACTTCAACAGTCTCTGACGATGCTGATATTAAACTGTCAAACATCCGATGCTCAAATGACAGATACAGAAAATTTTGTAAGTAATCAAATCTTAATTAAAAATAATATGTATATGTTATGTACTATCGACACTAGCTTTTGAAGCAATAAAAAATATTTTCGCTTGTTTTACCCTTTAAAAATTTTTTAAATTCCGAGTACAAACATACCATACTTATAATACCTATATAATCTTACGTTAAACGCACAGTATACATTTGGTCATATGATTTTTAATTAATTTTATTACAACACAGAAGACCACTGTTGAGATGCAGTCCTGCAATTATACACAACAACAACACTGTCTTTATGACTCATTGCAGATGATTCATGTAACTGTTGACAGAAAATATGGGCAATCAAAACAGAACAAATCCTCTCTCAACAAAGACACTGAAGTGACTGAAGAACTATCACGATCACGAATCACAACAAATGTAATGATTTACGCCTCCCAAAATATTACTAAAGAGCTTACCCCACTAATTTTTAGAGGAAAATTTTACCACCGAACTTCTTTTCCAAGCAACCCTTAAAACGACAACGCCCCCTAAAGATCAAAACCTACTTTTTCAAATCTGAAACAACTACCATAAAAAAACAAAAGTAATTCCGAAATAAAAGTACTCACGTCCAAATTTTTCACACACAAAGCTCCCAAATATCTCAAAACAATGTTCCTTGAAGCTACAATCAGTTTTAAGTGTACTGTCCTTTACAAAAATTATCATTAATCTCTGAGTCTCTCACTGTAAGTTACGAGGCCACATCAGCTAAATTGAGTAAATCTATGTGACTCAAGTGAATATAAGTTAATAACACTCACGGGATAGCCAAACATTATTGAAGCCCCCCATGTGTTTAAATTAAATGTACAATAAAAAAAAAGGTCTTGAGAAATGACGTCAAAGAGCTTCCTTTCTGTAAAATATATATCATCTGTTTACAAGAGGTCTATAATGTGTTGGTTATTAAAACGAAATCCTTTATTACTAGTCATGCCACCACCATAGTTAATAGTCGGAAATCGAAATATTACTCCAATAATAACTAATAATAATAACATTTATTATCCAAAACCACATCCTGTTCTCTCCATGTAAACTTCACAACCTTATTCATTTTGGCTTTAGTCTTTTAACTTAAGTTTCACTGAACAAACTTTCGCTTCTGTCGCTGTTCAAACAAAAGTATCACCATGAATTTTGGACGAGACAAAATTCACACCTTGTTTTGCTAATAGCTTTTTCCGAAATTATAATTTTGAAACAAAACTAATCTTCTAATTTAACGTCCAAAAACGCCTTACGTCGTGAATTTTATTATTATTGCATACTGTCGCTCAGCAACTTCTACAGCCCCCAAAAATATTACAAAATACTATACACGTTATTTATTCATGAGTTCATGACATTTGCGCATTTAGTGGATTAACCCATTATCTATAGCCTAGTCAATAAAAGGAATTAAGGCACAGGCACTTACCAAGAATAAAACTATGTTACTAACACGAAGGGAAAGTTGATGTATTGCACTTTATAACGCAACTAGTAAGTATTATGATCACTCAATTAATATCCACATTTCCCCATACCCCAATTTTTGCAATTAGGGAAAGCACAGGTGAAAATCGATTTGCTTGTAGTATAATGAACAATTCTTCGGATTGTAATCAGAGGACAAAAACTAGAGGCACTTACAGCGTTAATTGTTAATAAATTAAATATATAGGTATACAACAATACAGCCGTTTTTATTGTGAAATAATAATTGTATACCTATACATACATATAAATAAATAAAGTGTTTAAAACAGTGTAGCACTGGCCTTTCAATTCAATGACTTTTATCTGTGGCAGTTGGAAACGAAGTAAACCTTTTTTTTGAGGTTTGTTTCCTTTTGATTTTCCGTGCGATTTAAACTCAATGTGGGATTGCCCTCCATCACATGGTTTCTTTCCCTAAAAAACGCGCGTTGTGTTCGAATCCACGAGGCACATGGGCCATGGGCAATGGGCTTTTAATTTTAAAATAAAGGCCAAGGCCAAGAGTGAGAGCCATCATCAGGATGCCAAATGTTTTTAATTTCCTGCCGTGCGGTTAAATAATCCCCACGTCCTTGCAATTCTCAAGTCAATTTAAACTGATTGTGAGTGGTTATAATCCGTTGATGCTTGTAGGAAATCTAATGAGTGAAATTCCCGAGTTCTTAATTTTACAGAAATAAACTAAAAGAAACAATACATTAACTAATATAGTTCTTTTATTTTCTCCCGAGGTAGACGGTACATGTGACTACTCTACAAGTCGTATGACTTTTGTCTGTATAGTGTATAGTAAAAGAAAAGTAAAACAAATAAAAAAACTGTAACAATCATGAAACACCCGGCATGGGACAAACCATGATATTGCATGTGGTGATTTCCAATGCTACAGGAAATGCTCTTTTTATTTCTCAAGCATTCAATGTCACCGACTACAAATTTAACGGATACATATATATGTAGTTAAAATCACACAAGACTTCTTCAAATGCTGTTCCTGGACTAAATCGACTCTTCACCAGGTGGCTCGCGATACGAAGAATCGATTATTTCAGTTTGTAGTTAGGATGGGGGTAGGACAGCCACGACACAACATCTAAACTTCTCACTAAAAATCCTAGCTTCTTTGGACTTTTACAAAGGGTAAACTATAAATCTGGGGATTGTCTGTAACAAACACAGAATGGATTAATATAATACATCATTCTGTCCCGATTCGTATTGACAAAATACAAGACATGCCATTTATGAGAGGTATGTAGAGAAAAAAACTTACATATTTTGATATTGCTACATTTTTCTCAGGCGAATGCCTACACGAAGGCATTTGTTTGACGGCATTGGCGAATAGCTTCGTTAAAACCTTCACAAAGCGAAATGTCGCTCTGAGTTTGAGCACATTGCAAAAACTGCTTGATTTCCCAAGCGCACGGTCCATCCTGCTGTTGTTGAGGTTGTTGTCCATATTGTTGTCCGTATTGTTGTCCGTATTGTTGAGGAGCCTGATCAGGAGCGGGAGCAGCAGCTGCAGCAGCTCCGGAACCACCGCCTCCAGTAAGGGCATGACCCACCACGTGACCCTAACAATTCATTCGCACATGTTAACGATATACCCAGTGAGCAACCAACAAGGATTGATGAATTCAGTCTGTAATTCTTACCACTGTGGAACCAATAGCAACACCACCAGCAGTAGCTGCCATTTGTTTTAATAGCCCAGGTTGCTGAGGTGCACTTTGTGCCATCATTGGGGGAGGTGGTGGAGGGGGTGCACGAGCAGGTACAGAGCTCCTACAAATGAGAAGAACATTTAATAAGGTGCAGAAAGCAGTCTCCGCTATCACCGCATTCCTCAAGTAACATCATCTTAATTTGTGTACACATTAAAACACGTGGAAGAGGTCGAGGCATTGATCAATTAAATGCAACTGATTCATATCCTACACAAATTAATATTTATCAATATGACCGTAAAGTCCATAAAGTATTTGTATTATTTGTATATATTCTCAAATGATATGCACAAGAGAGGTACCACCGTATCCAACAAGCAAGGAAGAAAGTCAAGCAACCTAAAAGTAACGATCCAATACATTGCAAACACTGCAGATGATAGTGATTTTTCTAGCTTAAACCAACAACGCATTTAGAACCATCGTCTCCTACTAAACTAAATTATAATTCACGTTCTAAATCAGGTGCCTCACCTCCGTTTAATATAATACAGAGAAATTTACCAATACTAAGCAAAAATGTAATTTTTTATCCTGTAAAAGGGAATTATTTACCTGACAGGGGCTCGAGATGGGCTTGGGCTTCTTCCACGTCGCGGCATGTTTTCGTATTTTCTTGGTTACGCCTTATAAAATAGTATCTGAAAGGTCAAAAAATAACTCCGTTTAAGACAAAACTCTTCCAAATATAATTTTTAAACACCCAAAGAACAACTACCCAAAACCACTACAGACTGCAGTTCCGAAGGTGAACTTTCTGGAACTTCCGACACAAAATCCAACCTTCGTCACTGCGCAAGGATCGCATGATGCAATACCCATACACATCATGACCAGCTAAAAATGATCCCGGATTAACTTTGATTTCTACAGGAATTTCCCAACCCAATCAAACCAAAATTTCGAAGTTTTTACAAAATACAAACACGACAAAAATGGAAACTTACCACGAAAAGCTCTCCGAATTTGGTTTTCTTTCCGGGGAAAACTTTATTTATTTTTTGTCCTCGTTTTCCACAAATCTTTCACCTTGTCTTCTCTCGTAAACTTCAGCAAAGGAACTGACGACAGCGCCTGCTTGTCCCCCTTCTTTTTTAGGATGATCTTCCTCTTTCCCACTCGCAGAATGTACTGGATTGTTCGCTCTATGGCTATAGCACAATTCTGGCTCTTATTGCGTGATTTAGACTTGGCAGCTTTAGCCAACGGCGTCATCATTTTCGCAGTGAATATTTATTCGAGTTAAAAAAAACCTAGTTTATACAATGACAAGTTTACTAGAGAAATCACATGGCCTACACTAAATACTATTTAAATCCCCATGATTCCTTCAGTTCTAAAATAAAAATTGTAATCGTACTTAAAAATGAACACAAAAATACATGGACTTATGCAATACCCGCAAAAACTTTGTCATTTCCTCCTTTTATTCCATGCTAGAACTCTCCGGAGAAATTTCCCGTCCCGGAACAATGCCGGAACTACAAAAGGAGGAATTTTTCCTTCCAGTAAACTTCTTGCATCACTTTTCCCCGTTAAAAATAAACTGACCTTTGAACAGATGTGTATGTATATAGACACTAATAAATACAAGACCATAAATACGCATTAAATCCTTATGTGATAATAAGGTAAAAGTATGGCAAGGGCTAAAGGTGGATTTATCTAGTTATTTTTTTTAAATATATGTATAATTCATCGCAATTTTTTATCCTTACAAAAAAAAAAAACGTTTTCCCTGTTCTCGTCATATCAAAAGTGTAAGACCTTCATTTTTGTGGAACTTGAAACAAGAAATGAAGTGCTTAACACTTTTTGTGAAGCACTTTTTTTAGTTGATTTTCGTAATGGAGCAATTCTGAAGGGATTCATGGGTAACCTTTTAATTCAGATGAGTGGAAAAGAACTGATTTAGGATAACGCTTAATATTTTGGACCACTTTTTTGCAACGTTTTTTTTTAAATTGTTTTTCTTCCGCTGTAGTGTAAGTAAGGCATTTTGAAGAAGGGATTCTAACGTGTAGCATTCTAAGCTATAATCAAAAAAATATGAAATTTCTCCTCACTCATTTCATGTTATGATTTTTTTTCAAAAGATACCACAGTTCACAAACGTGGCCATTTGAAGGTAATTGTGACCACCCGCATCTTCAATTGTGGTGAACATTTATAACTATGAAAAAAAATGTATTGTAAGTAATGACAGATTACAGACTGTAGGGTAATCCTGAAAGCCTTTCAGTTGAATTATTTCGCAGAACGGATAAAAGGAATAAGAATGCATTTACCTTGCAATTTAAATCTTTGACTTTTAGGATGGTTTAAAACAACCGAATAAAAAATACCACTAAAGGTCTTTATCTATGTAATATTTCAATCTTCGACGTTTTAGGATGACCAACAATTAACGTTTTATTAATTATTAATATAACATTTCGGTTTCAAGTAGTTTTTCACTTTCAAGTAGTGACTTGTGGTACTCGAAGTTCGCCCACATTTTTGGAGATGGCGCCATGGAGTTTCCTATTGTGTAGCTAGGATGAGAACAAAGATATTTTTTGGATGCAATCCGTGTTTGAAATCCATCGATCAAAAAATTTGTCACGATTATGACAATGAAAATGACAGTCTAAAATAGACATTTCTTTGTGTGTAATTTACAAGATCACAAGTTCTATTTTAACGTTGGTAGTTGTATTATGTGCAACTTGTTCCTATTAAAATTAATTGTAAATTGTAATCTATTTGTCCCTACATTGGTATTTCCTACTTCTACATTTGGTCAACCTTTTCTTTGAGTAAAAACTTTCCTTTAAACTGGGAAATTGATAATAAAAGAGAAAAAAATACATTTGTTCTGATCTTAATTAAACGTAGATCAGTCCTGCTCGATCACAATTCACAATACTTGTAAAGGAAATAAGATACATTGATTTTTCTGGATTGGAATTGTATCGGCCACTATTACGTTGAGAGTCACACATTTATTCTACGATTCATTTAGAAGAGTATTATTTATTGTACGGAGTTTGATTAAAGCAAGCCGTTTTATTTTATTATTGATTTTTTGCTTTATGGGTATGTAAGTATGTGTAATCAAATGCGAATTTTCCTTTTCGAATATTATTTTCTCTGTAAAAAAGAAGTGCTCCTCCGAACACCTTAAAAGCAAGCAATATACTAGTATAAATACAAATACTGTACAAGGGCAAGCCAACTTATGATTTAAAAAAAAACAAAAAAAAATATTCTTTTACCGAAAAAAGGTATGCTTTAAGTAATTATGCTTTTTATCAAGGAATTATGCATTTGATGCTATCAATTTAGGCTATTTTTTGATGGATTTTTGAAAAAAACATGCTGATTTTGAGCTCAAGATCAGATTACAAATTACAGCAATTTCGTGCCTTTTCTTGTACAAAATTAAACTTTTTTACGGGATTTGTTGAAAAATTTGCTATTTTTATCCCGATTTTTTGGGATTATGCTTCTTTCTCCGAATTAAGCTTTTTATGCATTTTTATGCTTTCGTTTTTGTAAAAATTGATCTTCAAATGTCTAAAACATACTTAAAATGGCATAAAATGGTCTAAAACAAGTTTTTCCAATTATGATTTTTATGCTTTCTGCATGCCGTATAACGTATGTAAGTTGGTGGTACAAAAAAGTTTGACAAATCACCGTTTCATGACATTTAATTTCAAATGTTCATTTTTATTATTAATAACAAATAATTAACATAAAATACTGACTGAGAGACAAGGATTACAATAACAATGATAATTATATTATTATTAATGATGGTTGATATATGTATATATATTAAAGATGAGAGAGGAAAAACACCTGTGATCGTTTTTCCTCTCTCCACACACATGAATAAAACACACAACTGGCTCACTGTACATTCACAAAAACTTTTCCCTCTTTCTCTTATCTTTTTTTTTTTTTGAGAGAGAAGAAGAAAAACAACGTTTTTTCTCTTTTTTTGTTTTAAATATCGTCGTCCTTACATCGATACAATTATTTTCATTTCGTCGTAAAATGTATACATTATATAATAATTATAATCATAATGGTAGTAATATACATGGTTTACTCGAACTACACCCTAAAATGTATTTTTATCGCAAGTAGTACAATAGTATAGCTGTATAGTCGTACGTGATAATAATAATTGATCATATTATTATTATTGTTATTACAATAATTGCAATATTATTTAATGCCAAAAAAAAACGAAACTTAACTTTGACGGGAGTATTTTTCGCACTTGGTAATATTGTATTTGATATACATGTACTGTATATTTGTTTAAAAACATATTTTTCCACTATCAATTAAATCCATGCCCGTCCAAGTGTTTATGTTATGTGTGTATTTAAAAAAACAACATTTTATTTTGCGTTGATTGCATGTCACCCTCCAATGTTTTTTATTACATTCCCTATACATTTTTTTTACGTCGTACCTACATATAATATAGTACGTCGAATTTTTAAACATTAAATGTAGTAAGTGATAGTATTTAATTGTTTAAGAGTATAGCATTATGGGTAAATGTACAACGTATGACAGTACGGGTTACGTATAATAATTATTAAGGTAAGTAATTCTTATTTATTATTTATACCATACAGGATCATAGTATTGAGTAGATACCACTAAAACAAAAACTGCACAAATACTTGATCCATACCACCTTCATATTCCTCAATGGTGTCGATTTTTTAAAATAAACTTGCCCCTTAATACAGTCATTTGCACACAGTAATAAGGATATTAAAGGTATATGCATTCGCTCAGTTAATATAATAAATAGCCCTAACAACACTGATTAATTAACCTGGTTTTTCTAGGGGAGAGGGGGAACGTTATATGGAGACATCCATGTGTATTCAACATGTGTTCCTATATAAGTGTGTGGTATCCTTGTCTGTATACATATTCAATGATCATTTGTTTTTTATACATATATAAAATTATGTATGTATATAGTCTTATAGAACGCATATTCATTGGTATTTAACGCAGTAAGAACCCTTTAACACCCTTGTGCCTACCCCGATCTACCACGAAGGTGCAAATGTGATCCTACACTTTTGAGGGAGAAATATATACATATATTCCTTAATCATAGTAAGTGTATGTAGGTTTTCCTGCGCTAAATAATAATAATAGTCGTATATAGTTAACCTTCTAAAAACATTGATAAGTCCATAAAATGTTCCTTTTTGAAGCAAAAAAAGCTGCATATTTAATGTGTGCTTTAAAAAAATCTCATGAAAAGTAAAATGGTGGATTCTTACATATATCGAGACGTATATCATATTTTACATTATTGGTGACAATGACAATTCATAACCCTATTTATTTTTTATAGTAATAAACATATAAAACAAAACTTGGTATACATCGAGCTTTGGATGGGATTTTTCACAATCAGCCAGGAAGGAAACACGAAAAGAAAAAAAAAAGGTTTCAAAGACTTTTAAAAATAACTATCTATACTAAAAAAAAATGTACAGTAACCACAATACTTTTCTTTCCATAAATGTGTAGTGCCGTAATTTTATAGAAAAGTGCGCACTTATCATAGCAAGATTCGGTTAAGTAGTTTTCGTGTTTTTTTGACCTTATATTTATTCACATTTTGATTCATCGTCATACCATCCTCATCTTCCCTTTCTTTCTCATTCATTTACCATGTTTATACATTTATACATGTATAGTCAGAATAATAAATACATATATTCACAGAACGAGAGAGAGGAAAAAATTGCAAAAATGTATATATAAAAGCTTTTTTTTTCAGTAACAATTAGTTAGTACGTATATGAATGGGTTGTGAGAGAATACTGTGGGGGGTTTTAAATGGTGACACAGTATTTTGGGAGGTCGGGGGAAGTGGGGATAATTGGTAATCATGTGTAACCCTATGAACGTATAATATTGTTTATATACAGACTTTTTTTTTTTACATGTGTACAAATATCAATTATTTTTTTGGGTGTAGTGTATTGGCATTCAAAATATAAATGACCTTGAACAAATGTGGAAACTTATATTTTGCTCCATTGCCTACTATTAAATTCATGTCGTCTTTCCTTTTCTGTCTCAACTGGTTCTTGCAAGCTAATGTAAGATTACGTGTTTAAAAATCCCTATAATAATGTGGTTTTTACACAGGTGAATTTGCGATATCTTTCAATGAACTGTACAAAAAAAAATTGTTTATTTACAATTTTTTTTATCTCACAACAATCTACCGAATACGATTTATGTTTTTACAGGACAAAAGGCTTTCATCACCTTCATTTCTAAAATAGCTCGGAATAAATGAAAAATATTGGTGCTAATAAAAAACCATTGTCATTTAGTTTCAATATATAGCTCCTAGCACTAGTACCCAATTTCTTTCAATTAATAATAAATCATTATTATTCGTGTCCCCCTCCTTTCAATTGCATATCCACATATATTACTACTTTTTGTTGTAGATGAGAACCATTAATTGTTTTTTTTATTATGTCTAAAATGCGTTTCGTGTTTGTATTAAAGCCAAGCTGTATTTATTTACAGAAGGTGAATATCTTCATTTTTTGTCGTTGCTCATCCCTTTCACCCAGGGAAAATGCATTTTCTTCTCTTTACAGGCCCTTAATGATGGGATATACAATAATAACAACAAAACTAAAAATAACCTAAACCTATCGTATTTTTTTATTACCAATTAATAGTATTGCAGTCTCTATATACATGTACGAGTCTTGCTAAATAATGTATAGTAAAAACAAAAAAAAAGTCTTTGTCATCCATTATTATTACTACTACAAATACGTTTGACTATTATACTAATAATAATAATAGTAGTAGTTTCTTTTAAGTTCCAGCAATTATAAATTGTCCATAATTAAAATGGAGGTAGGGAATTTGGGCTTTCCCAAATGTGGTGGCGTTGAAACAAAAACAAAACAAAAAAATATTCAAAGAACTCAACAACACAAGCATCCATCTCACATTCATTCTTTTGAGAATTAAAAAACAAAATTATATACGTATGTTGTATGTAGTACTTATTCTATGTCCTAGAATATGAATCACTTGGTTTGATTTTCTGGTTTATTACGTCACATGCAATGTCTTGTTGATTAATGCCTCAAAAATCTATAGATGAAAAGTTGGCAAAATTTTCCCTAATCGTTAGTGTATTATTATAACTAGTAAATACAGACAAACCCATTACGAACGTAAATAAACATAATAGTAATCATCACGTTTGCTTAAAATAATACTTTCGGTGTTTCGGTAATAATTTCCCCGTTATATCAGGTCAATTATAAAGACTTGCGCAAATAAATTAATGAGATTAAGCCCGGGAATTCTTAATTTTTTTAAAATTTTCTGAGAATTGTCTTTCAGAGGGTGGGCGGACTTCCCGCAGAATACTTATTTTGACCCACGAAAAAAAAGGGTAGAGCATTTAATTTCCTTGTACCATTTAAAAAACGGATTTGAAAGGGGTTGATTGATTTTTTACCCACAAAACAATTTCCTTTCATAATTAAGGTACTATATATGTTTGGGAGAAATCCCCGATGGTACAACGAATAGTAGCAATGAAGACACAATCAGAGTTTTGCCCCTTCAATTTTTTCTTGTGACTCCTTACAATTACGACAAACAAAAAAGGATTCGAGCACCTGTCTGCCATGGTTGGTAATAATCCCTTTGCAATTACTGGCATTGAATAACAGAATACCTAATAGAGTTCTTATTAAACTTTCACCGGGAATTAAATATTTTACCGCCGTATCAAATATTTGGATTGTGGGAAATATATGAGGAATACCGATCACACAAAGTTATTTCTACTGGTGTATTTAGTTTGATTAAGAGTAAACCCTCACTGCTTGCGCTAATAAAATTGAAGAAAGCAACATTTCCAAGTTAAGTGACAAAAAGTGCCCTTAAATAATTTTTTTGCTTCGGTGTTTTTCGAAATACCACTGATTTCCCATGAATGTGTCCAATAATTTGTCAGGAAGAATGAGAATATAAGCCAAATTAAGTTCAATTGAAATTCTAGTACCAAACCCCAATTAGCTACCGAAAATTTAAAAAAAAAAACATAAATAAAACTTGCTTCCTAAAATTGAACAGAGAATTTGTGATGGGGAGTTTCACCTTTGTTCAAAAGTTGGAGTACGACTTTTCCTTTACAAGAATATGATTGGAGAAAAGTTACATAAAGAACATTATTTTCATAATTGCATTGCTCCTCCTTTACACCTGAGGGGTGGGTGAACAATTAAAGAATGAACAAGAAATGGAAAATACTCAACAAGATTTGACGTGAGAATTCCATCCTTAATGAAATAACATTGTTATTACACCAGGAAAACATAAAGATATAAACTCGATAGGCACACCGTGTTTTTTCCCTGGGACTTGTCAAGTGGTGAAACAAGATTTAATAACACCACTAAATCCCCACTAAATTTTGACGATTCCACCCATCAAATCCGATTAAGTTAGAGAAGGAAATGTTGGTCAAACAAAAAGAAGGCTCGGAAAAATTTACACATCTCCAATGAACTTAGAAATAATAATAAAAAAAAGTATAACCTCAAAGAACATTCATTGCATAACGGATTTTGCAAATTAATATTATCCCCTGTACCTACTATGAACATTTTATTCGCGGGGGAAATTACACGGAATTCATCTTCTCTCTCCCTCTGAAAGTATGGGGCAAGTAATTAACAAAATTGAATCCATCCCCCTTTAACCACACATTGAAAAGCATATGGGGTGAGAGCCAAGTTCATATCGTTGAGAGTGTAATCGTCGCAATTGTTGGGGCAATGATACTTGTTGTCTTCCTCTTTGCTACTATGTACCCCCCGTCAGAAATCAGAGGCTAAACAATATACTCTTTAAAAAAAATTGGAGATGTGGGAGGAACATGTGCATCATCATCATCCTCTCATCTCTGAGGATGTTTGTCCAATCATAGTAGTAGTGGCAGTAATAATAAAGATTAAATAAAAGGTTAATAAAAAAATGATTTCAATTCGCAAATGTGATTACACTTAAAAAACATTACAAGATGGAATTTCCTCTCGTATATTAATATTTGCATCCAGCTTCGTCCTCTACTATTTTTTTTATTGTGTGAAGTGTATGCCCTCATCAAATATTTGAGTTTCTTGCTCATACTTTTTAAGGAGGAGCTCGCATCCATCCATTACCACAAGAGAATATATGGTGTCACAGAGGAGCGAGAGAGAAAGAGGATTAGAAAGAAAAAAAAATCTTCTGTTCATATCCTCTCCAAGATTTTTTCTGAATAAAGACATTATTACATTAAAGGGTTATGGAGATTTTACTCCTCATTTTCATAGGGGACAGGGCTGAGGGAGAAGTTTCACAGAGAGATTCAGACAGGGAGAGAGAGACAGAAAGAGAAAAGGAGAGAGAGACGGAGGGGGAAAAGGAGAGACGTGGAAATGACAGAAAGGAATTTTCCCTGACGAACTGTGTGAAGGAGCTGGATAAACAATTATTTCATCATTTAAAACAGCTTCAAAAAAATCCTCTCGACAGAGACTCAACTAAACATGGGGAAGATTACAATTGTGAAGAAGTGGCAGAAGTAATAATAATAAGAAGAAAGTAATGTAATACTTATTACTTGCCATTCTTGTGCCCCACCAATTTAATTCTTTGCCGAGTACTATTTTACAAAACCATCCTCACACAATTTCTTTGCAATGAGTTTCTCTATACACTCATAATTCTTTTTTCTTGTCTCTCTCTCTCTCTCTCTCTCTCTCTCTCTCTCTCTCTCTCTCTCGTCTCTGTCTCTCTATTTCTTTCTCCCTCTCTCCCCATTGTTATTCATGTGCAGTGAAGCAATTCCTTGAGCCTCCAAGTCATGGAGTAAAATGTGGTATGGGCAGAGAAAGAGATAGAAAGACGGATGCACACTCTCGTGAATATTACAGAGAAAAAGACCACACTCCAATTCTTTATTTTTTTTTTGTACCCTATAAATAATACGAACAGGAAAAGGGGGGATTTTTTTCTCTCTCTTCAACAACGTAGCAAACAAGAAGAAAAACAACATTATTATGTGTGTGTACCCTCAAATCCAGTGAACGATGTAGAGAAGTCTCGTTTTTTTTTTTTTGGTTGCTAAAAAAAATTATACATAGGGTTAGATACAAGGAGGGAGCGGCCAATAATAAAAAGTCTCAAAAATTGTTCCTTTTTTTTTATACAAAAGAAATAAAATTATAATCAAGCACAACGAGAAAATTAATGTGGCAATGGAGGAACCAACCTAGCGTCACTAACGAAATCGAGGGAGGTAGAAAAAAAAAAGTGGGGCTATATACATATATATGAGGTTATAGTGCCAATATAGTAGGACTTGTACACACTTGAATGTTCTTATTATTATTTTAAACCCTTAAAACCAACCAGTATTATTAGCTATACCTCTTTCTCCATGCATATATTGGACACATTGTGGTATATATCTCCGAAAACAACCCTCTCACACCCCCCACCCCAAAATAATCCGATGCTTCTTAACAATTACCATGTTATACTAAAGCTTGGCCCAGCTAAATCGTGCCAACCTGTATGTCCATATAAAATAAAAGATTTCTTCGAGGAGGCGGAGAGAAATACTATGAAGTACCAGTATCAATCCTTTTTTTGGAGACAGTGCTATATTTTTTTTTCTTCTCTCAATAAAAAAAAAGTCACACACTATAAACCAAGTCTTTTAAGCTTCTTTTTTCACACATATATAGCTATACGTATTCCCAATTTTGCCTATGAGCAACCACAACCACGTGAAGTACTACGTAGGGGGTAATTTAATTTTAAAAAATCGTGCCCAAGGTACATTTTTGATCATTTTTTTTTGGTTAGACGCATTACGTACATTATTGTAGGTACTTTGGAAAGAAAAGAGAACCAATGGTTGATTTAATTAAACTTGGCACAACAAAAATGTCTTCCACTGTTTTCCTTATTTACGTTGTCTGAATGTCATTTAAAAAAAAAGAATTTTGCATCTCCACCGATAATTTCCGTGATTTTCCTTCATGAGCACATTTGTTAGTGGAGAAAGTCTTGTGGAAGACAAGGGAAACCTCCAAACACATTTTGTTCTTCCAAAATCTCTCGTATAAATCTCAATCTGTTATCCCTACGAATCCCGCATTTCCCTCCTCTTATATATCATCCAAATTTTTCTTGGAGATTAAACCCATCAATTAATCTTGCCTAATTATATTTTTACTAACTGCCATGAAAAATTCTGGAGAATATAATCGATAAGTAAAAGAAAGAAAACGTGGACGACGCCATTAAAAAGGCGTGTGCACGTCCATTCAGGCAAGGTCACATTGAAATTTTCATCATCATACTTGTCATTCCTTGTATTCTACTATTAATAAAATGCCTTTCGTTTGCTTGTATGTATGGTTCTTTTTCTACAAATTAAAAATTCGTAGTACTTTAAAAAAAATTGTAACAAAAAGAAATTCAAACTATAAAATAAATCACAAGAAGATAATATTACTGACCTCGGTACTTATGCTTTATCCATCACTGGATGGACGTCTTATGTAATAGTAGAGACTGAATGCATTTTTTTTGTATACTACATCTCTTCATTCTCCAGTTCGTTTTAGGAAGAAAAAACAAGGAACAAAATCTTTTTTCACTTTTATGGTTTTTTGAATTATATTTCTTTTGCTAAATGCCCGCGAAAGAGGAAGGGGAAGCATTGTCTTTTGTTTAGAATATTTAAAAAATGGTGCGCTAGTGTGTTAAGAGATGGGTACATTAATATATACATCTCCATTTGCAATTTACATAGTTTCGAACAACAAAAATTAATATTTTTTTTTGCTGAAATTTCGAAGTGAGAATATTTTTGAGGGCAGACAGAAGGAGTTTATAGGAGAAGGATAAGGCAGTTACAAAAAAAGGAGGGAGACGTCTCATTTAATAAAATTGTATCCTAGCAAGAACTCATCTTATGGGGAAGAATCTCATTTATTCCTTAGAATTAAAGTATATTTTAAAAATATTATAAAGTATACACTTATTTTTATGAAGACCTCTTCATTATGAATGTCTCTAAGAAGACTTTTTGTTTTTCTTCGTGTCAAAATATTCCCTTCCCACCCTCATCTCATTAGTAATAAAGCTTTTACTCTTCGACCTCTATTTGAAAAAAATGAGTTAAATAATAATACAAAAACTCTTAAAGCTACACAGTAATTAAATAAATATTCGTAATAATAATAATGGACTGGAGGTAACTCTTAAAATTGTATACCATCGGTTTTTTTTTCTCACATCAAAAAGGACAAAATAAAATTGTCTATAGAAAAATCCTACATTGCCCTAGTATTTAAAAAAAAATTTGTACAGGAAATAGTACAAATATCTTCAACGATAAAACATCCCTGTCACACTTACGCTCTCTTATCACTGTACAATTACACGTTTCTAGATTATTTAATTAATGCTAGTGATTATTTCTTTTAAATGTGGAGCACATCACATTTTTTTGGTAAAAAGGTTTCCGTCTTCTTTTTCTTATTTCTATTTTCTTTTTTAAGGAAAAATATTTAAATGAGAAATTAGTACATGTGAAATATATAGAGTACTGATAAGACTTAAACATGTATGAGTCCGTCTCTTTAAAGACAGTTCTAGGTAGATCATCCTAAAATGTATATAGAAATGTTATAGATCCTGGGAAATATGTTATATTTCTCCCAGTAGATATACATACATACGTTCCTTTATGTGTACACGGTTCTCCCTATGAATGTATGGGAATTACTTTTAGTGTATTGGATTTAAGAAAAAGTATTTTTTTTAAAATCAAATAACCTCCCTCAGTTGACCATTCGTTAACTCCCATTTCATTTCAGTCATCCCACAAAAACTATTGAATTTTAACTCCTTTTTTTTTCATGTGGAAAGTGTACAACATCCACATGGTTTTTTGGTGGTTGAGTCATAATTTACATGTGGAATAATAATAATAAATAATAATAATAATGAAGAGAAAAGGAATATTTCTCATAGATACAATGATCGCCTTGAGGTGTAAAGCTTCCTTGTACAAGAATTATTATTATTATTATTAATACCAATGAACATTAAAAAAATGACCAGTGGTATACATATTGAGCAACTTTACACACAAACACACAAAGGATATTTCTATAGCCCCGTACCAATCATTTAACATGGACAACGACTACACATATGACCACGTCAAAACAATTCTAAATAATGATGGTTGTAACAAAATGCAGGGAGAGAGAGAGAGAGATAGATAGATTAAGAAGAGAGAAAAATCTTTTTGACCACAAAGAGGAGGTGACGAACCTGGTACTAATTGTTTCTCCTCATAATGTTTATGCCTTTTTCCCTTATAAACTTTCCCAACTTTTTAATTATAACTACACATTATTATCCCTATTACGTCCCATTACTCCGGCGATGGTAATGTAGTAATAACAATAATGACGATAAAAACCTCCAAACCATTTTCTTATTTGGCTACCCAAAAACGTACGAGAGAAAGAGGCACACATAAGTAGTTGAAATGAAAGATATTAAAAACTTCATATGAACGTATCTACACAATTTTATCAAATCTTTCCCCCCTCAAAAAAAAAAAACATTTAATATAATGCCAAGAGGTCGATGATGAATGTGCAGGAGGAAAAAAAACCCGTCAACATCTATAGACAGGGGATAGCATTATTTTTTCTTTAAACAAAAACAATTTTTCGCTATAAAGTCGAACACCCTCCAACTCTCGGTGTACACCATTATATGAAAGAGACATGGAATTTTCACCATCTTGTACAAGGGGAAAAAATTACATTTTTTTGGAGGGAAAAAAAGTCATTCTTAAAAGTGTGTACATATGCAAACACCAGAGATTTCATGTAATACGCCTCCTCCTCCTGACTACCAGGCGTGAAGACTAAAAGGGTAGACTCCCTTCAGAGATAATGGTAATAATAATAATGGGAATCATTACACACGAAAAACTATACATTTTAGTCCTTGTGGTTTCTCTCTCTCTCACTCTCTCAGCCTATGAGGTAGTATCATATACATTTGATACAGTCAAAGAGTTTATGGGCAAAAAGTCATCAATATCACAAAAATCAGATTACATGGCATTGGAAACAATGCAAAGTCATGCTCTTTTTAAAACAATGGTACATCTCTCAGAAAAACAGAGGCATTTTCCCCACAAAAATCTCTATGAGTCAAATATATGAGAAATAGAAGTATAATGGGAATTTATACGTTGGATATTATATACGTAATTTATATATATTTTATATTGTATATAAAATAGTTCGTATTATCTCTTCCCAAACCTTTTTCATGGTTGTGATATTATTCTTGCGTGTTCCTCTCTCTGTCTCTCTCTCTCTGTGAAGTACTGGGGCATTACATGGACAATGGACAAAAAAAAAAATGCCCACCTTGTCCTTTACAGAATGCTCATAGAAAAAGGATTAAATGCATTAATGTACGTAAAAGCACAATAGTGCAAATAAAACATCCCTATGCTCACATGTAAAAGACAAGGGATGAATATGTATTTGCGTGTGTTTGTGTAAATATCGCAGCAATAATTCTATTTGTCATCCAACTAGTTATATGTGGTATAAATTATTTCTAAAAAATCCCCATTTGTAAAGGGCTTTAAAGGTCTCTCCAACGACTGGCAAGGTCGAGGTACACATTTTTTAATTCTTTTTTATGAATGATTTTTTTTTTTGCTCAAGCGCAGAGGGAAATTAATAGTGCTTGCAATTAATGAAAATTTTCATCAATAAATCAAAGTCTCAAGATCCTATATAATAATAATGCCCAGTCAATTTCCGACTGTTCAAAAGCCAAAGCTATACACCAAAAATTCTCAAAAAATATGTGCCACATAATGTAAATATGTATTTTATACCTTAATGATGATGGGAGAGTTGGTGAGAACCTGAACTTGAGTGTGTAACACGGAACTCTATATACATTTCTTGGAAACCCAAAGAAAGAGTTTGTGAGACAGAAACTGTAATGTATAAAACGGGGGGAGATTTTTGTTTTTTTGAGGCCGGAAAAAGAGGGAGACAAGGAGAGACAAAACGTGGTTTATAAACATTATTATACTATTATTATTATTTAAGAAAGGGAAGTACACAAATACATTCATAAGCGCGTTAAGTAGATATGAAGATTGTATTTTTTTTAAATATTATTATTACTTTTTGTTTAAGAATGCCTTTTTTTTATTAAGCAAACACTCTCAATGATTATTGGGCACAATCCTTTTTTAAAGCCCTTTTGGTAAGGTTTTGGTATTTTTTGGTAAAGATTTCCCTCTCCCCTATTTTTTTTTTGTTTCTCTCCCATTCTCCCCTTTTATGACCTATCCTTATGTAATTAAGTACACATGTAAAATCGGGGATTTTCGAAGTTCTAAAATCTACAGTTGGTTTCAGTAATAATATTGTTACAGTTTTTTTTAAACATTTACCTCTATAGAAAAAGTTTGGTTTTTTTTTGTTTTTGGTCAAGATATTTCTTATTAATATGCATGCTTTGTAATGTAACTTGTGTAAGGGGAAGAATATGTATATATAATGTACATTATGCATACGGAGAGTTAACGTATGGAAATTTTTTAAAACTGGCCATAATTTGTAAATCATATGTGATTTTTTCATATGGATTAATGTTTTTTCTATGTATGTATATCTATACATATAACCTTGTGAATGAAATCTTCTCTTTCTCTCTCGGACTAATAATGTCACCTGTTTTCGTAGTAAATTTTTTTTATCTTATATTCTTATATAATATAATATCACTATATAAAAATTACATGATAGTATGTCATAATATTATTAGTGGTACTTAATAATAATAACTGTAATATTTGTGTGGGTAACAAATGAACGCTATATAGTATATCGATGGTAAAATTTGCATGGGTGTGTATCTCTCCATTAGAGAGACACACATGTATAATTTTTTTTGTTTAAAATTATTTTTTTTTGTATTTGAGGACATCATAAAACATATCTAAATATTATACGTATGTTGCGTCTCCAATCGACAATGGGAACAGCTGGAGAGTCTCATTTCTTTATTTGGTTTAAAATAGAAAAAAAAAGTACTATGAACAGCACATATGTGATTTGCAAATATTTTTTTTTGCAAAGAACTCTAATTTTTCGGGAAGCAAAAAAAAAAATTATGCGAAGGAGAAAAACTTTCTTTTGAGTACGTCAATGGATTGAATGTTGAAGATGGAGCATGTGTATATTATTCAATGTAATGTTATGTGTGTGATTGACGTGAATGTTTTTCTTTTTTTTTTTTGCGTGATACTTTATGTAATAGTATTATTCGATAAAAAGTATATATATATAATATATATTTATATGGAGTAATACATGGTTAAAGAGCTTACATATGCATATATAATGTAGATAGATATATGTATGTATATATTGAAAAAATCTCCCTTGAACTCTCCCATTTCCTTTTCTGTACGTATGGTATGTATGTAATATGTGTCTATTAGGATTATAACCAGTCTTGTTGAAAAACAAAATTTGAAAAATAAAATGATAGTTATATACATTGTATGATGTATATAATAATTATTATTATAATAAAAAAATGCTCTCAATCCGTATCTTCAGCAGTGTCGCTCTTGTAGTCATCATCCGCCTCACCGCTGTCAATCTCAACTTTTAATTTCGACTCTGACTTGACACAAACGGAGTGGTCGTTGTTCTCCTCGCTGTCTTTGTCATTTTGTAGATGGAGGGCATCTTCCCCCTCCCGATCCTCCTCATCACTCTTCACCAGTTGTGTGGAGCCCCCGTCATCGTCGTCATCTTCCGGCTCCGTCTTCACAAAATGACCTTTACCTCCGGAAAGCTCCAATGGGGACGTCGACTCACCCCGGAGGCCGCTGGAGTGGTTGTCTTTTTTGGAGGCGCCATTCCCTCCACCATTGTTATTGTGGTTCCCCGTCCCATTCCCATCATTATTGTTGTTGTTCGCACTCTCCTTGTTGTTATTATTGTTACCCTTGGCGAAACTCAAGGGATTCTGGAGGACGCACACCCCGTTGATGACAACCTCTTCATCATCGGAGTCGTCGTGCCAGGAAGGGTTGAACCACTGCGGAGCTGACGGCTTCCTTCGTGAAGATCCCAAATTGCAAGCTCCAACGCTCCTACCTGTGTGCAAAAAATAGCAATTGGGATTTGAGATCTCTCTTTCTTTTTCGATATAGTCACTCTTTCTCCCGATTTCTCTCTTCCATTTATCCTTCCTTTCTTCCTCCTTCCCCACATTTTATTTTATTTTTTCTTCTTTTCCCTGTTTTTATCTCGTTTTATTGGTTTCCAGGTCGTCTCATTTGTCTGTCATCCTTTCTTTTTCTATTTTTCATTCTCTTATCTTTCTTGCTCATTCCTGTATTGTATTTTCGCCCTCTTTCTTTCTCTTTTTGATCCTATTTCTCCCTCTTTCTTTCCACTTATCACTTTTCTTCCAATTTATTTCTCTATTTCTTTCCACTTATCGCTTTTCTTCCAATTTATTTGCTCTATTTCTTTCCATGTATCTTTCTTTCTATTATATCTCTCTCTGTCTTCCTATTTCTCCCTCTTTCTTTCCATTTCTCCCTCTTTCTCTCTCTTTCTTTCTATTTATCTCTTTCTTTCCATTTCTCCCGCTTTCTATTTATCTCTCTTTATTTCTCTTTCTCTGGCGTTCTTTCTACTTTTCTCTCTCTTTCTTTCTCTTTCTCTGGCTTTCTTTCTAGTTATCTCTCTCTCTCTTTCTTTTTATTTATTTCTCTATTTCGTAGCATTTCTTTCCCCTTTTGTCGACTTCTCTCTCCTTCTCTTCTTTCTAGGTCTTCCTCTCTTTCCCCCTTCCCTTCGTCACATTAACTGCACCCCTTTCTCTCT
This sequence comes from Disparrhopalites patrizii, assembly GCA_034698585.1. NCBI lineage: Eukaryota > Metazoa > Arthropoda > Collembola > Symphypleona > Sminthuridae > Disparrhopalites > Disparrhopalites patrizii. The sequence continues at coordinate 4,358 of JAQGBT010001761.1, read as the reverse complement.
CTTTCTCTCTTATCCCACCTCACTTGAGCAGCCTTTTTCGTTCACTCTTGCGAATCATTGTTCAGGTTGGGAGCATGGAGCTCTAGAGTTATACCACTATACATGGTAACCTCTTGATTTGTCATATTAAACAAAACACACACATGGATGTGTGTATATACCTACACCAATATGTACATGAATCAAGATATTAAGAGATCCGCGGTTTTAGAGGTCTCCCTATAAGATCTTCCTTCCCTCTCTCTCTCTCTCTCTCTCTCTCTCTTTCCCCACCGATTTCGTCCCTGAATACAGTCGGATGTATAAATATAATACGTATATACATAATATACACACATATATACTCTCACACGTCATCTAATGAATGGAGCCCACTTGAACGACCCAATTATGTAGCGGTGTAAGCATGTGTCATGTTCTTCCCCTTGCACAATCATGCGTGCCCCGTGCATATGCTAGTGAAGTTCACCGCAATGAGCCTCACACCACTACTACTCTTGTACTTTACTATGACTTCACTACAAAACGACTACTACTACTACTACTACTACAACCACTTTTACCACCACTACAAGTTGCAGTTACAACTATGACACACACACGCACTCAGAAAAACCATAATGATGCACAGAGCCATTCAGATTTCAAGGATTCCTTTCATCTTTCACCCTTTCTTCAAACACCATGCGTGTGTGTGCTTTGGAGTTTGGAAAGAGTCTATATACATATGAATCTGTGGCTTTTATACACATTACAAGAGCTAGAGAGAGAGAGAGACATTAGAAGTGGGGAAATGAGTAGAATGACGGCTCTATATAGTAGTAGCAACAAGGTAATTGACAAGAGAGAGAGAATATGTGTACAAGAGACTAATAATACTGATAATAATTCCCACATAGACGAAGAATTAACGCGTCCTAAACCACCAACCAGTAGTACTTGAATTGATAAAACACTCTTGTTTCCTCTACACCCCACACAACTAGAACAAGTATGGCGGTATACATCTAATGTAATACTATACTACTATGGGCACAAAGATATATGGAAAAAAGTAGCATTGAAATTCATGTAGAACACTTGTGAGATGAAAATGACACTTACTTTGTGGTCCTAATCCGCTACGATGAGAAGAAATAGTCTTTGGTGGTGATTTCCTCTTCCTCCTTTGAGTTTTACTGCCTTCTGAAGCACCTGAGTCGTCACTAGCTATACTTCCCTGTAGAAGAAAAAGGAGGAAAAAAACAAAAGATTTAAAAAAAATTGTTTTAAATAATCAAACAAAATTAAAAAACAATGACACCACACTTTTTTATGGGCTTGAGTGCCGCACAGATACTGTAATGGTAGTCACAATGTCGTATGTACTGTAGTATGTACCATGTATGTTCCACATGTATTGCATGGGCATAAGAGTAACATGACATAACGTTGTAGGGGCACGGCCATAAATGTGAGGAATTCATTACGATATAATTAAATCGTATCAGAAGGATCATAAGAGTGGTTGTTTGGCAGAAAAAAAAAGCTTTTTTATCCTTTTCAAAAAAATGAAGGGAAACAAATAATATCGTAAATAAGTGAATGTAGGAAGGGAGAGTAATAAAAAAAAAGTTAATAACAAGAACCACCATTACGTAGAAAAACACTACATCGTCATCATCAAAAGATATAAAGGGAAGGATAGGATGTGAGAAAAAAGGTGGGGGGGGGGAGAGAGAGAAATGCCAAAAAGAAAAAAATAAGTATAGCTTATAGGAGTATATCCGATTATTAATGTATGGGAGTCTGTGGTATGTCATGTGATGAGAAAAAATTATATATAATAATATATATAAAAAAAAAAAATAAACAAGAAAAAAAATAAGACAAAAGACGTATTTATTACTTCCATATCCTCCTCCTCTTCCTCGACCTCCTCGAAGTAGTCATCGTCATTGTCCGAATGAATCCTGGAGGCCGTGTTACTCACGGTGAGATCCAAGCCCTCTTCCATTGCACTCGAGTTCGACGAGTGTTGATTCATGAACGGTAGCACCGGGTATTTGTCTTTGTGTATATCCATTAACCTCTGATGCAGGAGGAGTCGGAATTGAACGGGATCAAAGGGTTGCGATGATAATGAGGCATCTATTTTTAGATGAGCAGCAAGAGATGAGCAAACAAAAAAAAAAAAGGGGAAAAAAGAAGAGAAACATTAATTAATTTTATATTTACTAATTGACTTCATTCGTTTCCTTCCTCTGTCTCCTTCCCCCCCAAAAATTTTCTTTTTTATATATTCTATGTCTTTCCACAGTTTTCCTCCCTTCATGTTGTAACACTCAAATGTGATTATGAGTGTGTGAAATGATTCGCCGTCCTCTTTTGACGTACTTTGAACTCTTTCAAAGTGTCACAGAGGAGGAGAGAGAGAGAAATGTGAAGACAGAGAGACAGTGAGAGGGACAGAGAACCGAATGTTGTTTTAATTATGACGGGAGGGAATGAGCAGGGAGCAATTAACATACCTGGAACCAATGGTGATGAAGTTTGTTGTTTCAGTCGCATTCTATGATTGTGAAACCAATTGGTAATTGTTCGCGATGAAAGTCCTAATTCTCTCGCCAAGAATTCTATAGCCGACACATTCGGATATGGATCCAGAGCAAAAGCCAGTCTCAACGCTTCCTTTTGTTCATCCGAAAAAAGTACCTGCCATTTCGAGAAGAAGAAGGGAAAAAAAAGAAGGGGTATAATAATAATAAGAATGATTTTTTTTTAGCTTCATTACCATAGACATTTTAATTTATAGGGTGCAACAGCATTGAAGAAGAAGAGGGAGCATATAAAGAATCCCGGGGGAAAAACGACAAAAAAAAAAATCTAATTACTCTTCACAGTGTAATTAATGTTCAATATCGTTTATTTTTAGGATCGAAATTCCATCCATATGTATATATAGAGTGTAACCCGGTACTAAAATAAGAATAGCACATGAGGTAAAAAATAAAACAGGGATTAGAAGAATATAACATAGAATCCCTCTCCTCAAGATTTTTTTTTTTTTTAAATTATGAAAAATTGCCAGGAAATTAAAATTATGAATATTTTGACTGTATTACTCACACTCACCCTCTGTTTCTTATTTGGTGGAGCCGCAGTTTGACTGCCTGGACTGAAGGACTCATTGGGAGAGTCATTGGAAGCATCGGAGGAGCCTTGAGCACCGGAAGTGTAGGCCTCAAGTGGAGAAGCACTATGGGGTAAGCCCCTCTTTCGTTTATTCGCCTCCCTCCTCTCATTCTTGAGATGTTGAAGTCGTTCCACATTGAGGGGGTCAGCCAGCCACAATTGCATGCGGATGAATGGCTCCCTCCCCTTGATAGATAGCATATGCCAGGGCTTGGGCTTGGACAACAATTCACTCACCGACCCTTGTGACAGTCCCAGAACCACTTCCCCAAAGATCTGTTCCAAGAATTATGGCATATATGTACACACATTTAATATGGATTCTAAACACACACATATGCACCGGGCTCATCTTCAATTTATCTCCGTTTCTCCCTTTTTTTTTTCTCCCTGATTTTTACACACATTCACACCCTCCAAAAAAAGCAAACCATTCCTACCATGGACCATCACATTCCCTTTGACCAAAAGGGGGGAGAGATGTGCCTGGAGTTTTAGGGTTCATTTATTTAGATTAAATCCTTGTATAGATATGTCCATTTGTACAAATATGCCCATTAATGTAGTATACCATCCCCAGAGGTTGGGGGGGGGAGGGTCCATCAATGGAAGGTCAATATATGAAAGGAGGGTCATGGGGGTAATAAAGAGAAATTTGTAAACTCTGTACATATTATACATTATTACATGTGTGCAGCTTCGGAAGAAAGAGGAGTAATGATGCATGTAATAATAATCAGATCAATAATAATCGCCATCTATTTTTCGAGACCCTTTTGAACGGGGGGAAAATGGTCATAAGGGGAAATGATCATAAGGGAAAATGATCATAAGGAAAAATGATCATAAGGGAAAAGGATCATAAGAGAAAAATTTGGTCATATGAGAAACGGATGATATAAGACTTGTGAAAGAGAATTGAGGGTGTCCAAATTCCCCCAAAAAACTAACCTTTTGTCCAATGTTATTGGCTAGGAGCGCTTCCTTAATTTTCGTGGTGATAAGCTGCGTGTCCAAGTCCTGGGTGAGGGCAGCCATTTCATAGACGCTGGGCTGCTGCGGTAATCCACTTGACATGGGTCGACTGAGCATTACAGGACTGGGTGTCGTGCTCCCTTGGGACGACGATGACTTTTTAATAAGATCATGTGGTATGGAGAGATTACTTTGGATTGGGGGAGGGA